>PVJA010015724.1:0-44913 GCA_004027025.1 Myocastor coypus | reverse complement strand
TATTTGGAAATTCAAGGAAATACAAAATTGTAGCCTGTCAAGAATATGGTTTTTGGCCCAGTCTCTTATTTTCAAGTACTACTCTTGAGAGAATGACAGTAACTGAGTTTACACCAGGAGCAGTACATGAGATTGAAGACTTAACATTGATCCAATTGTCATCAGTGAGTCAAAGTACATATGGACCAAAGATTTAAAAGGAGCACAAGGTCCTCAAATTGAAATAGTAACATTACAATTTTGTCTCAACACCACATTACCATTGGAATTTTTTTTTTTTTTGTCTTTTTGAGACAGGGTCTCACTATGCAGTTGAGGCTGGCCTTGAGCTCACTTTTGTAGCCCAGGCTGGTCTCGAACTTGCACCGATCCTCCTGCCTCTGCCTCCCGAGTGCTGGGATTACAGGCATGCACCACCACGCCCGGCGTACCATCAGAATATTATTTCTAATATTTTTTTTGTGTGTGTGGGGACCGGGGTGCAAACTCACAATCTTGCACTTGCCAAGCAGGCACTTGTGCCACGGAGTTATCTCCCCAGCCCCTATCTCTAATTTTTGTTGAGTGCGGGAACTAATAATCAGAGAGATCCAGAGACCCAGGTCACTCAGTGGACAGATGAAACCAGAACTTCTCTGCCTCCGTTGCTCTTTTTGACCATCTCCCAAGGGTCTGGCCAGAAGGGTGCACACCCCTTGCCTTATAGCTTAGTGGAGACTGAGTTGTTGTTCATATAGCAATGTACATGTGTATGCTACTCTTTACCTAATCTAAGTATATTCTTTTGCTTTAGGAAGTTTTGCTGTCTTGTTTAAGATGCATGAATAAGTTCATATTTAATATGAACATAATATATTCTTTGTGACTTCCTTATATTTATAGAGGATTTTTCTCAAACAGCATGCTATAATCACAGGATATTGGTCAGATGGGACAAAGTTGTGATTTATTGATTCTTTTTATTATCCTTATCCTCTATATCTAACTAATGATGTTCCAGTTATATTTAGGACTTCCCAGTCACATTTTACTTGGGATATGTTCATTAATTAATATATTCAGTAATTGAATATATCTTTTGACATAAACTGTGAGTTATGTGCTACATACAGGAAATGAACAAAATGGCTCTCTTCCCTATGCTTGCCTAGTTTACAGTAAACTAGAGAAGGTAATTTGAGTTACTGCCTCAATCTTCAAGAGCGAGAGGCCAGTGCTTGGTGGCCCTGTGATCCTGTTGAAAAGGTCTGCTCAAAGAATGATACTTAAGTTGACCAGAAGGATGAACCTTCCAGCCTTCTGGTACTAATCCAGCCCAATGGGCCCAGAGTAAAGGCTCTGGAACATCCAGGAAGAGCAGCTCTGGAACCAGGATTTAGGGCCAAGTGTGTGGAAACACCTAGGAAAGCAGGTACCAGGTGCACCAGTACCTTGGTAAACAGTTTTTGTCTTAAGAGACATGGGAAGCCAATAGAGACTTAATTGGCCACTTATACCATAAAAAAAGTGAGGTTTTGTTCTGTGTTTAGGAGAGGGAAAAGCGAGAAGTTGGGGGAGAAACAAATGACTGTGACTGTCATAGTAAGTGACGATATGGGTTTGGGTTCTACCTGTGAAAGTGGAGAGAAGAGAATAGCAACAACTATTTAACAGAAAACAGTCAAAATTCAGTGAATGAATGTGAGAGTAAAGAAGAGGGAGGTGTTGTTTTTCTGAGGTCCATGCTAAAGGACTGTGTCCTATTTAGAATTTTTAATTGACAAGGCAGCTTTATCATTTCCCTTGCCTAATAGAGTGTCTCGGGTCTTCCTGCTGCTTAGTGTAGTTCATTTAATTCTGTGAGCGTGTTAATATCACTCAGATAGATTCTCCTTTATCTAACGGAAGGAGCCAAAGGTTAGCGGAATAAGAGTTTAGTTGAATTGATTCACATGGAGATTTCTAAATTTTGAACAACGCTTCCACACTCCTTAGCAAATAGGGAGCTGCTCCAACAGCTGGCTGCAGCCTGGAGGACTGCCAGTGTCATTTGCCCTGCAGTGGCTTCCCTGCAGATTCCAAGCTCCAGCCCAACTCTTTATTCACAACCGTCCTGAGCTACTCAAAGGCTCTTCCCTCCAACCCCGCCTTCACCTCTGCAATGCCATCCAACCTTTCTACTCAGCCTTCTGGCCCTGCGTCTTCAACTCCGCAGTTCATGCAGCTCTGCTGTAGCTCTTTCTTTCCTTTGCATTTATTCAGTTATAATCTACTCTGACATCTTGATTGTTTATATATATATATATATATTATAGCCAGCTCAGCCTGCCTCGAGGGTGTGGTGCCAAGGGTGGAACCGCGGTCCCTATGGTTGCCTAAGCTTTCCTAAGCAGGCACTTTAGACCACTGAGCCATCCCGCCGGCCCCTGATTATTCTTATTAAACACCTTGTACTAGTCTGAACCATAAGAAATGCTTTTTTTAAAAAGCATAATTAGCAGTTTCATATCGTTCTCCAACATATTTATGATTTTACACACATGAAGTTTGTATGAGCATCTTTTTCTTGAAATGCTCAGTAGTGTTTTGTACAGTCAAAGCACAGTGAATCTAAAAATGCACTTTAAATGAAATGTCATGGGACTGGGGAGATAGCTCAGTAGAATAAGTGCTTGCCTGGCAAGTGCAAGGACCTGAGTTCAATTCTTGGTTCTACAAAGATAAAATAAATGAAATGAAATGAAATGAAATGAAATGAAATGTCATTAGATAAAATTTAATTTTATATTATGGCTCAGAGAATACTGCTATTTCTTGTAAGGATGCCAAGCATTCTCATTATCAACATGTTTGTTCACTATTCTTTTCACCTGCAGAATTCTAGGGGTTTGGGTTGAATATGTACTTACTTTATGACTAGTTTTTGAAGACATTTTTACCATGTCTTATCCAGTGTTTTGTCCTCGGCACTTGGCGTGATGCACTATACTAGGAAAATCAATACCAATTTCTTGGAGGACTGAATGAATGTTATTGTAACCTTTCTCTTTTCCATGAAAGCAGAGAATAGTAACGTACTACTCTGATTGGGACCAACGAGAAATGAGAAATTGATGTGCTGCTTTGCTTTCATGGGTTAATATAAATTCTTCATGCCATCTCGACTTTCTCTTCCCTTTGCAATGTTATTCCTTAGTGGCCAGGCCTCGGGTTAATTTGTTCTAACACAGGCACACGGTCATCTGTGTCACACATAGCCTTGAATCAGGAACTTCACAAGGCACAGAAAAGATCCTCCAAGCACTATTAGTTAATGGTAGTTGAGAGCACCGATAGCGTCTGCATGCAGATATCCCTCTCTGTAACCGAATATTAGTTTGAATGGAAATCACTAAAATAAGACTGTGGTGGTATCTGTTTTCCCATATGTAATTAATATTGGAGCGCTACTCCTAGACGAACTTGATTTAGTATTAGCTAAGCAAATGAGGCAAACACTTAAAGGAGTCCCTGTTATTGTATCAAAATAGTAACTGTTTAGAAGAATGAGTAGAAGGTCAAATGACTATTAGATTTTTTTCTTTTATCCCACCTGCTTGTGTAAATAAAAATAGAGAGTATCTTAAAGTATAAACTTCTTGCCCAAGCAAGGTGTCAAGTCTGATGACTCAGGGGCAGGTCTATGATAATGCCTGCTCTGAGCTAGCCACACATTCCTGACTTGGGATTTGCGCCATGACTTTGTTTCCCACCATAGGAACATACTAAAATATACCACCTACATATTTCACATGCGTGAACCAGGGTAAAGGAATGGATATTTGTAATCACCCCCAGGGGCCCAGAGAGGAAGTTATGCAAACCCCAGTTGTTATTGTATCGCCTTTGCCCTTGGCTAAGGGCCAGAGTCAACAAGTTCTCATTTCCTATCACCATACAGTTTCCCATTGAGACTTAGAGCTGAAGGGTTCCATGTCTCTCCTAAGAGGGCTACGTGGGCTCGGATGCTCTCTGCCTCTCTGGGCCTTACTTCCTCTTTTGGTAAATGACAGCGACTGAATGGTGGTTTCCAGGTGATATTCTACAGCTCTTGTTCTCTAGTGCTAGTTCTGTTTGTTTGTTTGTTTTTGTTTTTTCTTAGTTTAATTCCTTTTAAATGTGATTTTTGAATCTCTTTTGGGAGAATATGCCTTCCTTCTCGTGTTTGAGCCAAGTTGCCCCATTCTGCCAACTACACCTGTTTTATTCATTTTATTCTGTTCCTGAGCCTAGAAGGTGTTAGACTTGACAAAACACACTTCCTACACTTCTTGTAATAAGCATCACTCTGCTAAGTCTATGCATATTCTTCATTGAAGAAAAACAAATACAGTAGAGATGACAGTTTAGAAGACCACACTGGTTTTATTGCTGTTTGTTTCATTTTACAGTACTAGATTTTCAACCCAGGACATGCTGAGCTGTGATCCTCCTGTCACCACCTGTCTCACTGTGGAATCCTTGCTGTGTGACACCACAGCTAGCCATATTCTGTTCTTGGAGTTGTAGTAGACATGTCAGTCATATTTTTCACAGGATTGCCTTAGCTTTTTACTCACTTTGAGTATGGTTGTGTGTGTTTCATCTTTCGACCAATTTAACTTGCTACATCTGTTTGCAGTCTATATAGCTGTAAAGCACAAGCAATTTGGAAACACCAAGCACCACTTATGAAGTGCGATCAAAATATATGATGAATGTTTAACTTTTCAAAAGCGATTACATTAAAAGACACATTGGCATTGATAGCCTTCAAAGCACTTCCCCTTGCTTTGAACACGCTAGCCTGCCTTTCTTGATATTTTTGAAGCAGTTCTGTAAATCTCCTTTCCTATGACAAAATCATGGCACGATTAGAAACAAGAAGAGTGCTGCAGCAGCTCTCCATCCTACAGAAAGGCAGGCTTGCAGAAGCCTTGCTCTCCCTCCTCCCCTGCCTACTTCACTGGGTCTGGGGCTGCCTCACTTCTGATGCTTCTTCCAAATCAACATGACCATGAAAGGTGCACATTCTGAATTCAGGACATCGAGACAGCCACAAAAGCTCAGCTAATGACACGTATGAAAGAACTTCCAAGAATGGCTTCACAACACCTTAATACCTCTAATCCTAGGACTTGGGAGGCTGAAGCAGGAGAATTATCATGAGTTCAATGTGAGGCTGAACTACATAGTGAGACCCTGACTGAAAAACTTAAAATTAAAAAGCACTAAACCAGGCAGATGTGGCAGTACATACCTATAATCCCAGCCCTTGAAGGCTGAAACAGGAGAATCCTCACAAGTTCCAGGCTAGCCTGGGATACATAGTAAGTTCAAGGCCAGCTTGGTCTACAAAGTAAGATACTCAAAAAGCTAACAGGGCAGGTAAGGTAGCTCAGTGGTCCAAAACCCCAGCTTAGGCAAGCTTAGGCAAGCTTAGGCAAGCTTAGGCAAGCTTAGGCAAGCTTAGGCAAATGTGCAGAGACCGAGGTTCTATCCCCAGCACCACATGCTGCACCAGCCTGGACCCCAGCGTGGGCTGAGCCCACCACAAAAGCAAACAGACAGAAAACCCTCCAAAGATTAATATTCACCATACTTTTCTACCACAATACATAACTATTGTATCATGTTAAGATATTCTTTATAAAAAGGAAAATTTTCCATTCTCTAAACACTTTAATTAAATTGTCCACATGATCAATACATTTTTTAAAAAATGTATTTTAGTACAAGGTCTACAGGGTCTCACTACACAGATCAGACTCGTAGTGATCCTCCTGTTTTCATCTTCCCAGGCACAGGGATCACAGGCTCATGCCACTGTGCCCAGTCTCAATGGCTATCTCAGCGTGCCCTGGGGGCAGGGCTTGCATGGCATTTCGGGGATCAGACCCTGTCCCTGAGCCTGCCCAAGCAGGCATGTTAGTCCACTGAGCTCGCTGGGCAGGCCCTGATCAATACATTTTAAGTGCTTATTTTCAAAGTACTTTTGACTTAAGGGAAACTGCAAAAGTTATTGCAGAGGGGCTCGGTGGGATGGCTCAGTGGTCTAAAGCGCCTGCTTTGGAAAGCTTGGGCAGCTTCAGGGACCGCAGTTCGATCCCCAATACCACATGCTGTGCTAGCCCTGCCGTTGGGGCGGGCTGAGCCGGCCATAAAAATGAGTGAATAAACAAACAAAGGTTCTGAAACAAGAAAAAAATAAATAAAATTAAAGAAAAAAAAGTTATTGCAGAGGGCGCAGTAGGCCCTTCCCTCTGCTGCCTCTGTTAACATTTTACATCGTGAGCACAATCATCAACATTAAGAAACTGGCCATCAGCCAGTGCCTTTTGGATGTTTGCTTCAGTTTTGGCTGCCCTATGCATTTTATCTTATTTTACCAATTCTCAAAGAAGCACTCTTTTATCTACAGTAAAGGAATTGGAAGGTGGTTTTTATTTTGCATTGTGGGCTATGGAAATGAAGTAGCTGTCCATTCCTCTCATGTCTCTCCTTGAGCACAGACAGAGCTATAACTTATCATCTAATATGGAAGGTTATCCACACACAGTTCATCAAGAAGCTCAGAGACTGCTTACTGTTAGTATGTGGAAATCCTAGATTCTGTTTGTGGTAGGATTCATGGCAGTTCATCGCTTGTTTTATTTTGTTGAGACAGGGTCTCACTGAGTAGTCCAGGCTGGCCTTGGGCTTGCAGAGATCCTCTGTCTCGGTCTCTGAGTGCTGGGTTTCCAGCTGTGTATCACCACACCTGTCTGGTTTAGAGCTTTTAAAATTTCATTTAATTTTATGTTTTTGAGTGAAAGTCTCAGTGGGTAGCCCTGGCTGGCTTCCAAGTCATGGTGACCTCCTGCCTTGGCCTCATGGGTGTCCACCATGCCCAGCTTTAGTCTTTTTAAAAAATGAAGCCTTTCTAGTTAGAATGGTGACTTTAGCTGCGAGTGGTGACTAGTTAACTTTAGTTGCACCAAACATTTTTACTGTTATTACCTAGTAAGTACTGGTTTCTAACCTAAGTGTTAGTAGGGACAAAAGACAATTGTGGGATTTGAAGTGATTTCCCAGGATGATTTAAGAGCATTTCTGCTCTATAGTTAGTAGTTCTATAGTTCTATAGTATAGTTAGTAAAGTAAAGCCATTAAGAATCCTGTGTCAGGTGTGCTGGCGCACGCCTGTAACCCCAGCACTTGGGAGGCTGAGGAAAGAGGATCAGTGCGAGTTTGAGACCAGCCTGGGCTACAAAAGTGAGCTCAAGGCCAGCCTGAACTGCATAGTGAGACCCTGTCTCAAAAAGACAAAAAAAAAAAAAAAAAAGAATCCTGTGAGCACTGAGGAAACCATGGTATGAAAAAGATTTCTGGGCCAAGAACATGAAAACCGTATCACAGATATGGTGCCATGTTAGTGGGTCTGCCTCACACAAGTTAGAACAGTTACAGTCAGTTACATAATTTTGCAGTAGCATGGATTCCTTTTTGTCATGTGTGTTTACCCTGCAATTAACAAGAGCAAATGAGGTGTGTGTCTCTAAGGACTTCTTTAGCATTCACCTACGTTTTAAATGTCAATGGAAGAGAGGAATTGCTTTGGGTAAGTATTTATTTATTTATTTATTTATCTATTTATTTATTTGGTACAGGGTCTCGCTGCACAGCTTGGACTCCTAGTGATCCTCCTGTGTCAGCCACCTCAGTGCTGACACAAGCAGGCTTTGGTGGCCAGCATTGTGTCCTCAGGGCTCTGGGGCTGGCACGGTCACGGTATGTGGTAGTGGGGACCGAACCCTGGTTCTTGAGCTTGCCAAGGAGGCACTTATGCTGTTGAGATATCTCCCCAACTCTGGGGAGTCTTTTTTTTTTTCTAAAGAACTTTAAAGGGGCTGGCAGGATGGCTCAGCGGACTAAAGCACCTGCTTAGGAAAGCTTAGGTGGCAGCAGGGACCGCAGTTCGATCCCCAGCACCACATACTGCACTAGCGCCCACCCCCAGGGCAGGCTGAGCCGGCCATAAAAAAAATAAAAATAAAAATAAAAATAAAATAAAATAAAGAACTTTTAAAAGTGTGACAATGGGAACTACAATTCTGTCTATGTTCAAGTAGTCTTTTAAACATCAAACCCAGTAGCTGACCTCTGAGGCTAGTGAAAGTTTCATTGCAAGTCTGCATTGAGTTGTTACATTTAATCCTTCACTACAGTGCCACGCATGCTTCTGTTTAAAAAATAAAGTCCAATGCAGTGGTTCAGCCTTGATCCCCCAGGGAAGGTTGAGACAATTGAGACTGGGTGTAGGGGTGCAAGCCTATAATCCCAGCTCTTGGGAGGCTGAACAGAGGAAGATCCCTATGAGTCTTCCCTAGGTAGTGAGACCCTGTAGACCATGTACTAAAATAGAAATAAATAAATTAATTAAAAAAAAGGTCCATAACCTAAATTTCAGCTTGCCCATTAGAATAGAAGGAAAATCCACATGGGTGTAGGTATTGGTGTGATGTAATTTCCTTGGATTCATGAGTCCATAAAATGCTGCTAGGCAGTCAATGATTTTCTATTTCTGTTTGTAGCAGGGAGACCATTTTCTTAAATGAAACTATACAGAGAGCCCCAAAGGAGGAAAAGTTTCTGTTAAGAAGGGTGTCCACGCGCAGGCTTCCTTGGTCACACTCCTCCCCTCCCACAATCTCCATTGCCCACTTTTGGTTGGCAGGAAGTTGACAGTTGCTGGGTGAGTCCCCTCAAGCTCTATCCTGAGGGCTGTGGTTCTGTCCACAGATCAGGTAGAGTTACTGTGCAAACAGCCTGCTTATTTGCAGGGACACAGTCAGGAATCTGGTGGTATTCGGGTGGCACTCAGGTTTACTGGTCCCTTGTTGTAATGTTCTGTGTCAGTGCGGAAAGAAATGACGAGAAGACCCAGTGAATTTATTTATTTATTTATTAAAGAATTTTTTATTTTATTTTTTTTCTTGTTTCAGAACCTTTTATTTGTTTATTCACTCATTTTTATGGCTGGCTCAGCCCACCCTGAGGGCAGGCCTAGAGCAGCATGTGGTGCTAGGGATCAAACCGCAGTCCCTGAAGCTGCCCAAGCTTTCCCAAGCAGGGGCTTTAGACCACTGAGCCAACCCGCCAGGCCCTGACCCAGTGAATTTAGCTCAGAGATCTCACTGAGATTCTGTCTCTCTCGAAGTGAGCCCCGACCCCCAGAAGTATCTTACTTTTATTTGGGGGTCAAGGAATGCACTCAGGTGCAGAATCACTTTAGTAAAGAAATGTTACAATCTCTGACCTCCATTTGTCCAATGCTAGGTTCACACAAATACCAATTACAAAGGTTTCAAGCAAGGGAGGAGACTGCTAATGGAAAGCCTTCAGGGTAAGCTGTTATCTTTCTCCTTGAATCTCAGCTTTCTAGGATTCCCAAACCACTGCTGTCCCTGGGCTTTGTTTTATTGCTCTTGCCTTGTGAGATGCTAATTATGTATCTCTACAGTCCCTGAAGCTGGAAGTACAGAAATTTTCTAGCTAGTCAGCATTGCCATCCAATCACCGTGATTTGTCTTACTGGATAGGATTAGGAGCACAAGTATCAGTCCATGACAGCTTGGAAATTAGAAGAAAATCTATTCAACGCCAGGAGTTTCCGAAGCACCTTTGGTGAATAAAAACTTCCTTTGTGGAACTGTAATTTTCCTCCAAATGACTGCATACATGAGCTAATTCCTGAATGCACTCAGGATTACTATAATATCAAGTAATTTGCTTTATAAAGGAGCTTTATGGGAGAATTGTTGAACTACAAAGAGTAATGACAGATTTAAAAAAAATACATGATCCTTTTATCCATTCATGTCTTTAGTAGGTCTTTGATTCAATAACTAGTGTTTGCCTACCTTGTGTTGGTGTGTAAGAAAAACCCAGTCCCGGACTGTATTAAGCAATGAAGCAATAGCAATGTGGTACACTTAGGTTTGCAATATGGACAGTACAAGCGGCCCTGTTGGCTCCCAGGGGAGGATGGAAGCTCTAAGCCTAAAAATAAGTAGCTCTTAAAAAGCTAGTAATTCATAAGCTTTGGAAAAAATACTTGAGTCACTCCTTCTGTATTGTAACAACAATGCTTTTTGAGTGCTTATACGGTACTTGTATAAGCGCTGTATTAAGTGTGAGCAAAATAGACAGAGTCTCTGGCATCTGGGGTTTATGATCCAGCTCAAGGAAACCCATAAACAGACAAGAGGATGTCTGGCGTTGATGAGCTCCAGGAACAAAAGAGAGGGGTGCTGTAGCCAGTATGTAGATGAGCATACTGCAGAGTGCCTGAGAAGGGACCTGGCTTAGGAGACACTGAGCTGCCACAGCATGTAGAGCAGATATCCTGAGAATAGGGGAGGGGAACCACTCTCAGCAGGCAGGTGTGGGGGCTTTAAGGGAAGAATAAGGTCAGCCTAGCTAGGAGCAGTGTGTTCTCAGGTGCAGTCTTAGTCCATTTTGTGCTCCTATCACACAACATCACAGACCAGTTATTGTATAGACAGAAACTAATTTTCTCAGCATCTGAAGATTTACATCAGGTTTGTTGTATGGGGACATCCTTCTCCAATTCCAAGATGGGGTCTTTCATCCTCCACCAGGAAGCAGCATTGTTCTTTACCTGACAGGACTGAAAAGCATTGCCAAGCACCCCTCATGAAAGCCCTTGGAGAGCAGCAACATCCAGACCCAAGCAGTTGGCATGTTTATGGGTTCATATTTCTCCTAAATCGTCTGTGTGGCTGAAGTGGAGTGAGCAAGAGGGAGAGGTCCATGGGACCAGAGGAGCTAAAGTTGTGGTGAGCAGCAGTATGGAGCCCAGTACGGGGGGACAATAGGCATGGAGTAGCAAGGTCTGGTTTATTTTAAAAAGTATCTGTCTGGTTCCTGTGGATGCAGAGCAGTGTGTGTGGAATAAGAAAGATGAGAAGCAGCTTGGGCAGTGACCCAGCACAAGTGACGGTGGAGTAGACGATACCAGTGAGAGCAGGCAGGTTTTGCTGGTAGCTTGAATGTGGGAAGCAGAGGAAAGAGAGGGGTCAAGAATGGTGCCTAAGCTTCTGTATAGCATAACAGGATGGTGATAGTTACTTTAGTGAGAAGTTCTGGGTTATTCAGTCTTCGGAGCAAGGACCTGGACCATGTTTGGAGCATGTTAAATTTGGAATGCCTATTACACACCCAGATGGTGCTTTTGCAGATTCACGATTAGGTCTGAGCATATATATTTAGACTAAGGGGTGGGATGGAAAGCCACAGGGGTGGTGTGATTACCCAGGCAGTGATGGCAAACCTTCTAGAGCTTTCAGTGATACAGACAGGGTACTGTGGAATGTGTGCCGTACATTTGCCACCACTGCCCTAGAGAGATAGAGATAGAGATAGAGATAGAGATAGAGGAGAGGAGAGAGGACAGGGCAGGACAGGACAGGACAGGACAGGACAAGACAAGACAAGACAAGACAAGAGGGCCAAGGGCTGAGCTACCCGCTAAGAGCTATCATCTAGAGAGGCCAACGACCCAAGGAGAGAAATTTGACTCAGTCATTGAGAGCTACTTCACTATCTGCCTCACTCAGTTTAGAGCCACAGCCAAGAAGTTATGCCCACTCATCCACAGATCTCTCACATGGAGCTGGTGACCTAGTGATTAACGTGGTTACCTTCCCCAGAGTTTCACTGATCCCTTATATGACACATGCCCTGGGTGTTGGCTTCCGTGTTGTTTCCCTTATGGCTGCTGGCCTTCTGCTGTTGGAGTCTTGGACCCTACTGTAAAGGTACCTAACTAATAGCTGAAGGTAGAGGACTACGAGAACTGGCTTCCCTTCCTCTGAGGCTTAGCTTACTTGCCAGAGTGCCTTCGTGTGGTCACACCAAAGCTGCCTTACAAAGGGTCCCTCAATAGCACGTCTCCTGGTTCTGTAGGCATCATCTCCTTAGCGCATCACCTCCCCCTGGGCAGCTTCAGACATGCACTGTGCTTCCTCTTCCATTCTTTATGTCAAATGAGAATATTAGGATAGTATAGTAGTTTGCTCTTAAACTTAAAATTGCCCTCTCAGAGCACCCTGGGGGCGGGGCCAGCACAGCAGGCCTGGGGATCAAACTCCGGCCCCTGCACCTGTTTGTAGGCCCTTTAATCCACTGAGCTATTTGGCCGGCCCTTCAATTAAATATTTTAGAACATCCCCAACTTCTCAGAGATTTTCAGCAGTTTCCAATGCATCAGCCATCAAGTGAAAAAGATTTCGTTTTTCAGCCTAGAGGGAATTATGTTTCTACTGATTCTGATAAATTTGTTTGCTGTTTAATTAAGTGAAACATTAGTTCTGCAGAGTTATCTTTATTTGCACTTCCAGCTGATGAGTGCATGCAAATCTCAAACTGATGAAATTGTTAGATGATTATTTCCTGCTCGCACACCCAGCCAGTAAAGCAATGGGGATTAACAAAGGAATAAGATAGGGTGTTTAGAGGGTTTGATGGCAGTGAATGTGTCCTCCTGGCAGGAGGCTGTGAGCTTCTCCTCACTTCTGCATGCACTCCACAGGGTGGCTTTCATTGACCTCCTTCTAAAATAGTCTACAAATACGGTCTGAGGAGGAAGAGAGCATAACAGCAGGTCATATGTGGAATTTTACTTCTATAGGGGGATAAGAAGCCAAATTGTATTATATTTACTTTGACTGGATTTGCGTTTATGTTGAAACTTAGAGGGCTGTTTTAAAATCAATATACAGAAAGCTCTTGGGGCATTTGCTTTTGAGCACTATATCATTAATGTCAGACCCTCTCCCCTTTCCTCCTTCTCTTTGAGAGTAAAGCAAAGGTTATATCAGATTTCTACTTGAACAACTCATGAAAAGTGTTTTAAACTTCATAAATGAGTTTTCATTTGCTTGTGCTGAAATTGCATACCTGTGATAGCTTTCTTCAATGCTAAACGGCTTTCATCCTGAGATCAGATGCAATAAACAGTTGCTATGTATTTGCTGAATGAGTGGCTATGTAGTGTTGTTGTAGGCAGCTGAATTAGATGGAAATATTATAGGCAGTCAGTCAGGCCAGGCTCTCAAGGAGACACTGTGGAAGACCATGTGACTTTACAACTTGGAAGAGACAGACACACCTTTATGGGCGAGATCCCAAGACAAGAGTAAACAAATGCAGCGACATACTTCCCTAGGGGTTGATATGAAGGATTGATATTCTAAATAGGTACCAGTCACCTTCAGCCCAAAGGAGTCACTAACCCAACCCCCAACAGGAACAGACCCTGTCCCCTATTCAGGCCCAGTTGCAACATGAGTCACTTCCCCATTTGGTACTGGATTTAATCAATTTTACTTGAGCAATGGTGCTTGTAATCTCATTGGTTGACCACAGTTTTGTCCCACCTCATGCCCACCTAAGCAAATTCCCATGTTCTCCACCACCGTAGACACACCTCACTGCCTGATTTTCCTCTATAAAATTCCCTGGAAGAGAGAGCTTCCTGGGGACCACCCCACCCCCCAGCACTTCTGTCCCTCTCTTGCACAGAAGCTTTCTTTCCTCATATTTATATATATATTCTGCCTATAACCTCCTATTAGGTTGGGAGATCATTTCCCCACTATCATTTGGAGGTCATCCACTCAACATCATTTGTTCCCTGTATCAGTGTCAACCCTCCATATAATCCTAAGGCTTTCATATTGTGCCTTTCCTTGTATACAATGATGAAAGCTTTGGTCATCAAAAATAATTGTAAAAATAATTTAAAATTCTTAAGCTATCTTTGTGCATAAGCCAAAGCTAAGTTTTTGTATCCTGTGTTGCAGGAAACACTCATTGAGACATTCAATTTCCTCTAAATACCTTTGAAACCCTTGGATTTTTGATGATAGATTTCACAATATATTGAAGCTCATAATTATAAGCCCATACTGCATGCTTTTTCATGCCCGAACTAAACCTTCAAGTTAAGCTGTGACACTGAAACACAATTGGGAAAACATTTTTTTTTTTTTTTTGTATCCAATTTAATGAAACCAGTATTATAGTTAACTCTGTATTTGCTGTTACAGAAAGGATGAGTAGTATCTTTAACTTTCTTTTTGTTTCTGTTCTGGAAATGAAAATAATTGGCTAGAAATTGATTAAGGGGAATAAGGGAAACAGATTTTTCTGTGTCTACTGGTATACTCATATCTTTTGACTAGGGGTAAGAAATAGTGTCAAAGTTAATACTAAGAAAGTTGACCCTGATAATACTAAAATGGTTAACACCAAACACTGAAATGCCCATTAAACTGTACTTCCAGGTTGCCCGCTATCCATGCCAGACACTTGGGACCATACAACTGGCTGTATGTTTACCAGAAGAGCTTATGACGCACGTTGAACCACATAGGTGTTCAAATAGCAATTCTCAGGTTTTCAGAATTATGGAAATACGGTGACATTTTGTATATTAATCTTGATGCTGAGAGATTTTTCATGAGTGGATGGGGCCATCTCTGAAACTCTTTGGATAAGACCCAAGATAAGAGAGGAACCCTTTGAATTGCCTGGATACAATTAGGCAGATTTATTAAGGAAGACATTTGGGACAGCATAAAAGCATCATTGGAACCGCACAGATCTATTTATAGAAATTTATTTGGAAATTTGAAATGAAGTCATTTTTTCTGACATGCAGAACAATATTTATCAAGGCAATGGTGGTCAGAATATTTGAAATCAAGAATGACCCAGGGAAGACAGAATCATGGGCTCCTACACACCATGTCCTAAATGTATCCAAAGCCCTTTGCAGACAAATAGTAAATAGCATTCATGATAACACTTTTATAAAGAAGCATTATTTTTTCCATAGATGTTGTAAGTGAATTTTATGTGTATTAAGAATATTTTGGCTTACACAGCCCAGCTCAAAATTTTCCTTCTGTTTTCCTTTGAAAGGAATGAGATGTTAGTCTTGGGTTATTGATGTTTTACAATGCCTGATCAAGACAAAAAGCTGAAGACCACAGAAAAACCCACTGATAAAAAGCAGCAGGGAATCACCACCAGGTAACACTTCCAGAGTCCTTTCTAATGATTAACCAAACTGGCAGCTATTGAGCAAATCACTTTTGAGAAACTGAGTATGCAGACTGTTCACAGCTGCTACCCTGGGTCACAGTGCTGACTGAAACAGGGTCATTTCTACAGTTCCAGGGGACAGGGTTAGTGTGTATACGCTTGTCTCTGAAAGTGGACCTCCAAGTAGCAGTGGCATCAGTGGGTAACATGACCCTTTTCACCTGTGTGTTGACATTGTGTTATTCTTTTTCTCAGGGACTATTCAGATCTTAAAAGACTTCGGTGCCTTTTGAACGTTCAATCAAGCAAACAACAGGTAGTGTTTTTAAAGAGTGTATGCATGTTCATAAAGGAGAGATCATGGGTTTTGGAAGCGATCCATCCATTTAACATCTTTGAGAACATGATATATCTAGTTTCTGTGTCTTTCCCCATACTTACTCTTGCTTCTTCCAGCTGTTTCTTCCATACCTGGGTAGGGCTCTGCCAAGATGTGGTCTCCACGGCCCTTTGGTTCTTCTTGCACAGGTGCTCGACTTTATCCCATGCTTGCCACCAGCTATCCCAGCTACCAAACCCTTCCCTTTTTTTGTCTATAGACAGAAAACTCTGTTGTTTGATGCCCATATTTTCCTCTTCAAACTGCAGAGAAGCTGGCATTCCCAAGGCAGTGTTTTTTACCTTTCTTTCCTTTTCCCTCCTGTGCTCTTCATCCTTCCCCTGACACAGCACTGCTCTTGAGGCTGCAAACTGAATCTCACTGGAAGGGACAGGAGTGAATTTTGACTACTTTTAATAATATTTAAATATTTTTATGAGGGAAAATATGGTATTGCTGCTTAATTTATATCTAAATTTTTCATTTTAGCATTGCTCCTGTACAATCTTGGAATGTCATGGGATTAGAGGCCATCCTTTGAAGTTGGGATGTAAGGAAGCAATGTATTAATAATGACAAATTGTGAACAGTTGTTAAGACTACCAACTAGTAAATGGAGGGATTGGAATTGAATTCTAGTTGTCTGCTTCCAAAGTCTACTTGTCTATACTTGTTTATGTATATTTGTTTAAAGAGCTTGTATAGTTGGGTAATTGAGCCCTGATGTTTTTTTGTTATATCAACCAATCTTACCAAAGAAAGATATCATTTTTATTTATTTATTTATTTATTTATTTATTTATTTATTTATTTTAGGGACAAACTTTCTAATGATTTGCTGGCATATGAAGGCTACATAATGATAATTCATATTTAAGGAAACACTAAGTACCGACATTTTACCTGTATGACATTGCTTGCTTACTACAGCTTTGACTTTTATGAGGATACTGGGGCCCAGAGAACTTGAATGACTTTCCAAGAACAGGCTGCCTGCTAATGGAGTATAGTTCTGAATCCAGACACTCTGTCTTTAGAATGTGTGCCTCTGGCAACTGAGATTTGTTTTCAATGAGTTGGAAAATTGAATTACAGTTGAAAAAGATGTTGAGTTGGACATTTATTTGGTGTAAAAAAATGTCCTTAAAATACCTTTTCTCTGGGAAGTGTTTTCTTTACTTTTTTTTTTTTTTTTTTGGTCTTTTTGAGACAGGGTCTCGCTATGCAGTTCAGGCTGGCCTTGAGCTCACTTTTGTAGCCCAGGCTGGTCTCCAGCTCGCACTGATCCTCCTGCCTCAGCCTCCTGAGTGCTGGGATTACAGGCGTGTGCCACCACGCCCGGCTTTTCTTTATATTATTAATCCCCTAGCTTCAGGTTATATTGATTTCCTTTCCACCTGCTTGAGCAGTCACATTACCTTTTGCCTCTCTTTATACTAAAGATGAAATGAGTCCTAAAAAGTTGCTGAAACAATCTGCTTAGCTCCCTGCTCACACACCTTCATGAATGCTTGCTTTCAAGTCCATTCTTTCCTGGAGAGGTACATGAAGTGACTCAGTCCACAGTTTTAGTTGTACTTCCTACCTTTTTCTTGCCATATGTCCTAAAATATAACCATAATACCAAGGATTTCTGTTTTTTTTTTGCTTTCTGTTCTCTTTCCCAAGATTTCTTTGCTATGAACTTTTACCTGTTCACAAGACCTAAGTCTAATACTATCACTGCTACACATTGTCCAGTCTGGAAGTGACCTCTCTCTCCTCCCAAGGCACCTTCTTATACCACTGCAACATTCTTTCTCCCTTGCTGTGGAAGTCCTGGGTGCACACCTTGCTTCCTCGCAAGCTCATACATTTCCTACTGCCAGAAACTTTGAGTTTTGCCTCTGATTCACAGTGTCCTCTACTCAGCAAGTTTTGGATCAGTTTTTAAAAATTGCATCATGACTTGAAAATTGAATCACTACAGGGCCTGCACAAATGTCTGGCTGGGGCAAAAGAAAACTTCAACGGTGTCTAGTTTTCTTTCTTTCTTTTTTTTTTGCCTTTTTGAGACAGGGTCTCATTATGCAGTTCAGGCTGGCCTTGAGCTCACTTTTGTAGCCCAGGCTGGTCTTGAACTTGCACCGATCCTCCTACCTCAGCCTCCCGAGTGCTGGGATTACAGGCGTGAGTCACCACGCCTGGCTTACAGTGTCTAGTTTTCTTGTTTCCTTGTTTTCTTATTCACCTTTGAAGATCATCCTGACTAGATTGGTTGTGTCCCTTTCAACACCACTTCTGTGCTAACAGAACCTGGCGGGCTCATTTGAAGTTAATTTAATGATTTTCTCTCTTCTAGCCAACTTTGGAATTTGTAATCTGTTGTCTGACAGGTTCACATGGTGTATTGTTTTGTTAACTATTTCACACATACAAGAATGCATATTTGTAATGCCTGAATTATTCAGAATGTAGATGCAAGATAAAAATGAAAACAACTGTCCTCAACTGGATGACAGTTCCCAAAATTTATTCCTGTTTTTTGTTCATAAAGCTTTAATGAATTTTTAATTGTGAACACCCTATTCTCTTTTCATAATGTGGAGACATTTATAGGGGGAGCATGATTCTGGAGAAAGTAACTCAAGGATTTATTTATACTTTGCTTGTTCTAGCAAGCTATAAAGAGTAAGGATATATAAAATGTGACAGCTATCATAAATTAAAAGTGAAGCCAAAAATAAAAGGAAAGCAATGGGAGGAAACAAAGTAGAGCTGGGGTCAGGCAGAAATACACAACAGAATACACAAGTGGGCCAGGCATACGTTTGGTACTGGGATCTCTAGCAGTCAGTGTGAGAAGGAATCTGGGGTGAAGGGCTCCTCATCTGAACTTGTGCCTGACAAGATGTAGCTTGCTTTTTGCCGATGGGAAGATGGCCAGCTAATGGTTTTAGAGGAAGTCTCCTGTGTTGGTTTAGGCTGAGCTGCAAAGAACTGAACGTCCTTCCTCTGAGTCTGTAATGAGCCAAAGCCTTCTTCACTAATTGTTGTCTGCTATCACTCTAATTTCACTCTTTGTCTGGGTTGTGTGCTTGTGCCTGTCATATTTTGCGTCAGCACATTAGAATCTGACGTTGGATATTCTCAGAATCGGACTGATAGAGAGACACTGAGGCAACCCAGTTAAATCAAGTAATTTAAGATAAAGAACTGCCTTCCTGTTGTTGAAACAACATGAAAATCACAAAGCTGGTGGGACATTTCATCTGAGGTTTTTAGAAATCTGTAAGTATTCTGCCTAGAGATAGATAGAATCCAGGTTTTTCTCCCCTTGTACCTTTTTTTTTTTTTTTTTTTTTTTTTTGAGACAGAGTCTCACTATGCAGTTCATGCTGGCCTTGAGCTCATTTTCATAGCTGACCCTCCTGCCTCAGCCTGCCAAGTGCTGGGACTACAGGTGTGTGCCATCACAACTGGCTAAAGGTTCTTTTTTTTTTTTTTTTTTTTTTTTTTGCAGGACTGAGGTTTGAACTTACAACCTTGCAGTTGCCAGGCAGGCACTTGTGCCATGGAGTTATCTCTCCAGTCCCTTCCCCTTATACTTCAGCAACACAGGAACCAGGCAACATTTTTGCAGTTTAAAAAAAAAAAGGAAGAAAGAAAATTAGCTGCCTTGAAATAAAAGAGATTTTGGTTGATGTTATGGTGGAGAGGTTTTCATGCACTGAGGAATGATAAATAGGCCCAGATAACAATGGTGCAGGGAAAAACGTGGTCCTGAATAAACAATGTAAAGGATATGTCAATGGTAAGGAGGAAGAGGAAGCCACTCTGGGCTTGAAGGATGGAGAAGGAGATGATTCTTGAAGAATGGACTGTTTTTCCATCTGTGGAATTGAGAGGAGAGGCACCCTAGGTGAAGTGAAGAAAATAACCAAATATCTGGAGGAGGGACAATGGCAAGTATTTAGGAATAAAAGTGACTGGACATTTCGGTTGGAGGTGGTGATAAAGGCAGAGGACACTAGGCAGTATCTGAAGGGACAGCGAAGGATTTTCTTCTTGATCCCATGAGATGGGGAATCTGAGCAGAAGAGCTATAATCAAACTTTTAGGGAGGCGGTGCACCATGAAGCTTGTTCCTCAACCTTATTTCTTTTCTTTCCACTCATATTGTTCAAGCTGCACAGGCGCTTCCCAGTTTACAAAGCTAACACCGTTTTTCTCTGCCTTCCACGCTGTGTGCCGCCTGCCTTCTCGGTACTTCCCACCATACCAACGCCCTGTTCTCTAGTTCCGTAGCATGTTTCTTAGCCTGTGTATTGACTGCAACGTCCCACCTCTGGGGAACTGCAAATTCTTGGAAGGATGCTACCAGTTTATTTCACTTACTTTATGTCCTACATTTCAAATGTCTGTTGTCCCATGTTTTTGCTTCCGAAGTATAGTGAGTATGAACTCATCTGGGACTGTTTATTAGATCAATGTATTGACTGGGAATAGTGCGAAGATTAATTTAGCAGTTTCATATTTGAATACCTACTATAAATCAGTCTCAGGGAGAGATACTAAGAATACAAAAGTAGACGCGATGTCCCCAAGGTGGCTGAATGCAAGGAGAGAAAGCTGGTGTACAAGTTAGACACTGTATAACCACGGTTCATAGTGATAACTCCTGTGAGAGAGGTGAGCCATCGACACAGGAAGCTCGGGGGAAAGCTTGGGCAGAGCTGAGTTTGGGGACGCATTGTGAGTTGTGGACTGCGCATGCCCGTGCTGCTGAGGTCGGCCACCCAGGAGTGCACTGCGCATGCCCGTGCTGCTGAGGGCGGCTGCCCAGAGGTGCACTGCGCATGCCTGTGCTGCCGAGGTGAGACGGCCACAGGCCAAGGCACTCGTGAGACAAATGCCCCGGGTTTTTAACTGGTATTGCTTTCATCTGAGGACTTATTGCTTCAATGCTCCATTTTAAGTTCCTGGTTTTGTGACTACAGGGGCCAACTCAGTGTCTCATTCTTTGAGTTGCCTTGAGTGGATTCTCCATACAGCTGTTGCTGTGCCTCAGGCAGTGGCTGCTGGCTGTGGCAACCTTCTGCCCTCGTGGCGGTTCCTGCTTGTGCTGGTAGCACTGACCGCCTTCTCTCTTGCGAACAGAATTCTGGGAGCTGTATCAAGGGATAAGGAGTCCGACACTCGTTGGAGTTATTGTGAAAATTAAGTGAATTACTACTTATGGAGCAAAATTCTGTATTATATTTTTTTAATACTTGTAATTATTCCCACTATACAGATGAATCTGCTAAATAAAGTTTGTCCTCTCACATTAGGCGGTTTCCAACTGTTAGAGATTATTATTGCCATTTTAATGATGTGGAAACCAGAGCACAGAGAGATTAAGCAAATTTTTCAAGGTCATGGTAGACTTAATCCCACAGAATCTGGGAATTAATTGTCTTCACCCTGGCTGCCATAAGCACCTGTGTCCTTCTTTTGTGAGACTTGTAGACTGGCTGACTGAACTGACAGAGGAAGATATTTTTCAGAGAATTGAATATGTGTTAACATTTCAAAACTTTGTCTGTGGCTTTCATTTTATGAAAAAGATGTTTTTTTTTTTTTTTTTGCCAGCTATTAAACAGTTTTTTAATTGTTTTTTTAAGAAGTAAGGAGTATTTTATTTGAATAAGAAAATAATGCTTTCATGTTGATTTCTATGATATACCTCAGTGGAGCAAGGTATATCACATTATAGCTTTATTTCATCATTATAGAAAGTGGAATTATTTATTAAAGACTGTATGTTTTGATATATTATACTTTACTTATTCTGTGTGTAGTAAGTATGGAACATCTTTCTTTGCACTTTGGAAGACACATGCTTAAATTTATGTGGTACCAGAAAAAAAAAATCTCAAGATTTTCTCAGTTATTAGTAAATACTGGCCAACAAAACTATCTGAATACAATAGCCTGACAATTTCTCATATGAGTACTTAACCGATTAATCTAATAAATGGCATAGTCAAGTTGTAAATAGCTTCAAAACCTTTTTTTTTTCCTTATGGTGAGTACTATATTTTAATAACTTTCATAAACAATATTAAGTAGTTGGGAGGATCAAGCTGACAAATGTGGTAGAGTTCTATCCACCATTGTGTCCCTAACAGAGGGCAGGTGGAGCAGTGGTCTACTCTGGAAATGCTGCAGAACAGGTGCCTGCAGGAGGACCTGTCTCAGCTAGGGCCCTTCCACTTGTGGAACTTAGCTCCACACACAGGGGGAGCCTCAAAAACCTGTTTTCCCGGCTTCACCTCAGACCCGGGGAACTAGCACTGAACAGAAAGAAGCAAGTTCCTGCTTGTGTGGAGGTGACATTTTAATCATGTGAATAACGTGGATTACATAAATAACTGCATACACAAAACACAAACTCTAAGATATGATAAGTGATAGTAAAAGTTACGAAGAAAAATTAGCATACGGAAGATAAAAGTAGGTGCTTAGCTCCAAGATGCTTAAATCTTTGAGAGCCCCACATTGATCACAGCTCTACCAGGGTGTGGAGGAGCTCATTCTACTTATCAGTCCTTCCCTTTTCCTCTCCCCATATTGTTACTTTCTTTATCTTACGCTGATGATCCTCACATACTCTGGCTTCTATTTCTGCAGCTTCCAGCCATTAACTTTGAGAGCGCCCAAAATAACATGACGAAATCTGAGGCCACCATCAAGGCAGGCGGGCACAGAGCTCGAGGTCAGTGCCACGAGTCCACAGAAGCTGTTGAACTTGAAAATTTTAGGTAAGAAATCTCCCTGCCCTTCGGCTACGCATTCTGGTTGGCCCATTTAAATTTGTAACATTTGCTTCGGTGTAATAACTGTCTCAAAATTCATCATGAGGATTTGTAGTTTAACAGTTTCGGTGGTGCTCAAGCCACTCCCAGAAACAATGCATAAATAATCACAGTAATAGTACCCAGGTGGAACTGAGGCATGCTGACATGTATTTGGCCTTTGTTGAATGAGGAAATTGTTCCAGGTTGTTGACCTGGGTCAGCTGGTGCCAAGCTTTGTCCTAGCTATTGGTCTGACTGCAATTTACTGGTAACAAGAGGACAAAAGAACCTGTTGCTGTGTGCAGATGTGGCTGAAGAGTACGGTAGCCAAAACAATAGCAGTTTCCAGTTGCAAGAATAGTAGCAGCTCCCCTTGAACACTCAGGGTAGAAGTCCATGTTGATCCTTGTTACCAGGTAGACCTTCTCGAAGCTGCACATTTTCGCAAGCCACTCCCATTCCAGGATCTGGTTCTCTCAGTTTTATAATGGTCCTGGGTCAGTGGGCACCAAGTGTCATGTAAATAATGCATCAGACGAAATGTCAACATGAATATGCCAGAATGATCCTTTCCTTATTTCACCTTGTGCTATTGTCTTACAAATGGAAATGGTCCAGAAATCTTGGGTTCATAGTTTTAAAATCTCTCTCTCTCTCTCTCTCTCTCTCTCTCTCTCTCTCTCCCTCTCTCTCTCTCTCTTTCCTCTCTCTCTCTCTCTCTCTCTCTCTCTCCCTCTCTCTCTCTCTCTCTCTCTCTCTCTCTTTCTCTGTCTCTCTCTCTCTCTCTCACTTTTTGTATTTTTAGGGAAGGGTCTACAGGGACAGGATATTCAAGGTCTCACTACTAGATTGGAATCGTAGTGATCTGCCTCCCAAGAGCTGAGGTTACAGGTGTGTGCTACCATGCCCAGTCTTAACTGCTGTCTCAGTGTGCCCCAGGGGCAAGGCCAACATGGCGGGCCTGGGGATAGAACCCCTAGCCCCTGTGCCTGCTTGCCAGCATTTTAATCTGCTGAGCTATTTGGCTGGCCCTTAAAATACATCTTTTTTCTTTTTTCTTTTTTTTCCCCAGAACCAGGGATCATGTTGCCAGGCAGGCACTTGTGCCCCTAACCTATCTCCCCAGCCCCTTAGAATATATCTTTAATGAGAAACACTAAATAAGTTTTCCTACATAGTTCAATAGAAAACCTTTACAGCCCTCACGTGGTCAGAAAGAGGACATGCAAGATAGTATCTGAAATACAGCAAAGGCAGATGATTACCAGTGACAACATAAGTTTGCAAAACTTGCTTGTGTTTAGGTGGTACATTCATGCAATTCTAGTTTATTTGGCCTAGATCATGAAATCAATCTATTTTGATGTGCACCAAAGTATTATAACCTCTATTAAATGTGAACCTTTTGTACATTATCTTTTATGCTCTTCTGGCTTTGAAGTGCGATGCCTTAAGAGTATTTTAAAATCCCTTTGATAAGATGTATTATCAAAAGAAACAAACTACAATTGTAATATTTCCAAGCTTTATTGAAAACACATACAACATAGACAATCAGCAGTCAGCCATCAGGACGACTGGAGGAGTGCAGATGGGAAGAACCAAGCAGACAGTGTGACTGGAGGAGTGTTAGCTGCCAACCAATCCCTATTAACTAGTAGGAAATGCAGGCGACAATGAGTGATTTAATATTGAAAGTGACCACTGGGGCCAAGGGCAAGTAGAAAACGGAGGGAGAAAATTCTCCTCTGCTCGTTACACAGCTGTATAGGTCATGGCAGTAGACATTCTTTCTCTCTCTGTGTCCTTTTCTGTCCTCCAACCAGTTTTGGCTGGTATTTAAAGGTAACAGATTATTTACTATGGTAAGAGAAAACATGTAATTGCTTATAATCTTTATTGCTTACAATTGAATTTCTAGTTTCTGTTTCAATAGTTGATACCTTCTTTGAGCAATATGTTGAACCTCAAATCTCCAATTATTTAGGTCTGAAGAGAGAAGGTCTTTGCATTGGTAACACTGAGACAGCCTTAATAATTTTGATTGCAAAATGCTTTTCTGTTTGTTTCATCACAGTATAAACTACAAGAATGAGAGAAATTTCAGCAAACATCCCCAGCATAAATTGTTTCAGGAGATCTTTACAGCCTTGGTGAAAAATAGACTCATATGCAGGTAAGAGTGTCCCTGGAAAGCCAAGGATGACATATTTCACGTGGCTTATCTGTGGACTATGATTTAAAGCCATTTACTAAAGCACAATACAAATTAAAGGATAAAGTAGAGGAAAGGCTGTTGAAGTGGAGAATAAGTAGGCATTGTATTTGCTCTGTCTAAAATTACTCTAAGGGGCTGGGGAGATAGCTCTGAGGCACAAGTGCCTGCTGGGCAAGCGCAAGGTCGTGAGTTCGAACCCTGGTCCAAAATAAATAAATAAATAAATAAATAATAAAAATAAAATTACTCTGGTTGGATACTGAATTTCCATAAATTTGAGGGCAGGTAAAGGTGAAATGCACACGTTGCATTGTTTTTCTTAATTTCCTTGATTTGAGTTGGGATATTCAAGGCAGAGTTCATTGTGTGGGTCCTTACGACAAAGACACCAGGTCATATCATGGATGGTGTCCCAGATGGTATGCTTTCATGATCCACATGGTGACTGATTTAATGCAGTGTCCCAGAAAAGGAAGGGAAAGAAGAGTGTGGGGCATCCAGTCTCAGCACCGGGAAGATCTCTCTTCTCAGATCCCCTCCAGTGTTACTCGCTCTGCTCTGTGGCCTGCCTTAACCTAAGTGCAGCGTTTGGACCTACAGAGCAAGAGTTAATTAACACGCATTCTGGACTCACATATTGCATCAAGTAGGAGTCTTTAGGGGTTGGAGTGCAGTCAGGGTTTAATTTGTATCCATTCTGAAGAGAGGCTTCACTTGGACCTGGGCTGTTGCTGCTGCTACGCTAGTAGGACTTTGCCTTTTCCTCTCAGCCAGATGCCCACGCTCCCTCCCAGAGGCATCCACTGCAAGGTGCCAATAAACTAAATTCCTGCCCCTTGGCAACTTCGTTGAGATATCTGAGTTATGTCTTAGTGAGAGAGGAAAAGCTACTATTATGAAAAAATCAAGTAAGAATAAGAATGTTAATTATTTAACATTATTGAATTGTTTAATGCCGGAGCCAAAATGACACCCTTGACTTGGCCCCCAAATGCAGTAGCTGATTTTAAGCAGAGGAGAATCTGGATGGAGTCTCCACTGAGAGTCCAGTGCTAAGTACCTGGTGGGGTGCTGGCCTCATGGCTCGGGTCTTTTACTCCTGCACACATGCTACTGATTGCATTGGTTTAGTTTCAAATAATATAGGACTGGAATGCCATCTGTCACGCCTTTGTGTTTGACTTCAGCTGAGAGTTGTTAGTTTGGCCCAGATTATAAAAGGAAGCGAAAATCCCTTCCCAAGTATGATTGATTTATAGCTCAGTTCTTGATGAAATGTGTAAAGATTGCTGAAAGACTGAGGACCACTGAAGAGGACTTGAAGCTGTTCTTGGCTATGGAATAATGATTAGCAGCAGAATAACTATATGTGAAATGATACTAGGAATTGAATTGAACCTTTAAGTTCTTTTTTTTTTTTTGAGACAACTACCATGGAATCTTTAAAGGAGACCCAGTAGGACCATTGTCATTGTTAGGTCAGTACTCTAGTGAAGGCCTTAGGTGTAGAAGTTGTTAGTGAAAATAACTTGACAAGGGTCGGCATTAACTGGTTAAATAAGATCTTAACAATTCTGAAGTTCAGACATTTCTGATTCTAAGCGATTAGTGGAACATCTTCAATCAGACAGAATGACCTTTTGGTAATATGAAACCCTCCCTGGAAATATTCAAATGAAGAAGAGATAATTGTAGGCCTTGTTGCTTTCATAATACAAGAAGGAATTTAGGAATGCTGAGCATCAGGAACATCCTTCTGTCATCTTTTGGCTGCTGACAGATTGCTATGTTCACTTCTATTCTAAAAGCAGGGCTCAGTAGAAGCTAAGAGTAAAGGTCTTCCATTGTCCCTTGCCTCACATAACCTTGCCAGGATGGCCGCACTGTCTTTTGTCTTCCTTATATGACTTTAAACTTCAGAGTTACAGCTCAGGGCTTTCTCCGATGTGGCTTGCCATTCCCTTTGTGTAGGAGTACTAGGTATGATGTTGGGCAGGGTGCTGAGATTCAGTTTTGTAAAGCAGCTCAGAACCACTATGTTCAGAGAAGGGAGAAAACACAGGGCTGGCCAGAGAGCTCAGTGGATTGAAATGCCTGCTCGGGCAGACACAGGGACAGGGGTTCAAGCCCTGGTGTGCTATTCCAGCCCCACCCCCAGGAGTGGGCGCTGAGATGGCACTTGAGACTGGGTGTGGTGGGGCACACCTGTAGTCCCAGTGCTTGGGAGGGTGAAAATAGGAGGATCACTGTGAGTCCAGTTTGTATAGTGAGATGGTATAGACCCTGTACTAAATACATAAGAAAAGAAAAGAAAAAAAAAAAAAAAAGAAGAAGAAAAAAACCAAATAGTGGAGGAGGACAAAAGGATGAAGATACAAAGATGAATAGGACATCTGGTCCCTTTCTTCCTGAAGAATCAGTCTGCTCTGACCAGTAAGTAAGTTACCCACCTCCCCACTAAAAGGGAAAATGTAGGAAATATATGTAATTTATATTAAGACAATTAAAGGCCAGTTGAAAAAAAATTTTTTTGGGGGGATTGGACCTTTGGGTCTTAGTCCAATTCCTATTGTACATAGGACTGGCATTGTCTAGGATATTATGATGCTTGTTTACCCTAAAAATGTGGCTGGTTTAAAACATTGACTGGAACCTAAGCTGTGAGCCATTCCGATTCCTTTCTCAATGTCTGGTGGTGAGGCTGCTGTTCCTCTTTTACCTCTCCTTCCCCGGCTGCAGTCTGCCCCTCCTCCACACTTTTGGACACCTCCTTCTAGGTGCTTTCTGAACTGGCCTGGGAGTGCTCCCTCATTCTCAGAAAGACTGCCAGGTGGCAACTGAAACTAGGCGGACTCGTTAATCCAGTGTCAGATAAGGTAACACTGCAAATGCCTCACGGTAAAACTAAAAGGGCAAGCAGGAGGTACTGTCCCTAAACCTAAGGTTACACCACACTGACTAACTTCGTGTGTGGCAGGCCATGAAAACCATTTAATGTTCCAGCCTTTCTTTTTGCAGTCAAATAATGTCTATAGTAGAGTCTCATGTTAGAAAATAAATTCACCCCTTTTATCTCATCTGGCTGAACAGGAAAGTAGTAAAGGGCACTTAGTATTTAAGACCACATTGTTGGAAGGTTGTATAATGAAGTAAAATCTGCCTCAACAGTGATATATTCTCTACTACCCAACTATTTGCACAGCGGCGCTCTACTCAAATCTCTTTTCTGTGTATCTCTCCGCTCCCTCTTAGTTGGCTTAGTGTTTTCTGACTTGAAGATTCTGTAACACTGTGAGAATATAATTTACCTTGTGATGTCAACTTGACCATCTGGCCAGAGATGACAGGACTTGGTGAAGTTATGGAAAGTGATGGTGCTGGACTGGTGGAATCTGGTGAATGAGGCTGTGGTGGAATTATGCCACTTGCCATCTGAGAGACAGTATTAACAAGGAAGATGGCAGGGTGGGACCATAAGAGTATGCTTGAAATAACAAAAATCAGGAGGACCCTTTGGGTGGTAGAGCAGAGATGCATTTTTCTAATACATGGACAGAAATAAGCCTTTAAAAGTTGAAAGTGAATTAAACAGATATTAGATCAATACTAAAATACCAGCAGAATTCATTCTAGCTTTTATTTTACTTTAAAGAAGAAAAAAGTACAGAACTTCAAAATAAGGTAATAGACTAACAATTGTTAATATATTGCATATTGTTATCCTCAAATTAGTTGTTCAGATTATAAGGCACAGGCATACATAACTGACCAGACAATACAAGCGCAAATCATTTCTTCAGTGAACTAAAAGAAGTCAGTAGTATAATTCTTTTATCTGTCTGGTATTTGTATCTGTTTTCTTTTCCTTTCGTTCGTTTCTCCTTTCACCCATCCCAGTAGTTTAATCTAGTTGTTAGCTCAGTATACCAGATATACCTTAAATTTTATTAAATGTAAGTTAAGGTAGCTCTTAGCTTCACAACTTATTTTTTTAAGATATTATTTCAATCTTTCCCTTTACTCCTTAACATGGAAGGAGTGTATTCACTTAGCTGGTGTTTCCTGGTAGTACTGTTCTCGGATAAGCAGGCTTTCTCCCTCATGCCATAACTTATAAGTGTGAGATTCCTTAGGTAGTCTCATTTTAGGTAGAAGAGACTCATGCGTCCCATTTGCTATAACTTCATCCATCCAAAATGCACTTACTTTTCTAAAAAGAACAAGTTGGTAGTTGGTACCCTTATTATATTTATTTTCATGAACTCCCTGCTATACACTTTAAACATTTTAGAAATGAGCCTGTAGACTGCAGAGATAGGAAATGTGTTTATATTATGTATAAGAAAAAAATTCTTGAACTAGAAGGAAATATCTAGCCAAATCATGACAATCTTATTAGAGATTGCTATACAAATTGTTCTGGGAACAGCATAGATTATTTATTTATTTATTTATTTATTTATTTATTTACTTATTATAGGATCTCACTACAAAACTTGGATTTATAGTGATCCTCCTGTCTCAGTCTTCTAGCACTGGGATTATAGGCATGTGCCACCATAGCCAGGTTTGGTGGCCTGCTTAGCACACCAAGGATTGAACCTGGGTCCTTGCACTTGCTACACAGGCGCCTAGACTTCTGAGCTATCTCCCCAGCCACATTTCAAGATGCTTTTAACCAAGAAGCCCCAAACAGCATTTCGTTTTCAGTACCCATCAGCCCTTGGCTGTCTGTGTCACCTCTCAGGCTGGATCATGATGCAGAAGTCCTTTTCCTTTTGAGCTTCACCTGGTCCCTTGGCCTTTGTCTTCCAGACCTACTGCAGAGGATTGAGAGGAGGGGACCGTGCAGAGAATCTCTGTGGTCAATTGAATAAACTTAAGTTCTTGAGATACATACAGTCGACAGACAGAGGCTCATCCTGTGGCTTCATTTCACCACACAGTCAAGTTTCCTTCCCATCTCGGAAAGGGAAGTGGTCATTTGGGGTCCTCTGTCATGGGCTGAGAACTCTAGAAGGAGTAGGTCAAGCCAGCACCATAAATTGGACACAGATAAAGTGCTTTTTCTCAGGTCCCCCAAATATAAAGCTTCTGTCTATATACTTCCAACCTCCCAATGGCTTGTTCCTCAGCTTGATCAGAAAGTTCTTGAAGATCTTGTTTGTTCTCGGCCTCAGGGCCCAGGGAGCCCCTGGAGACCAAGAGCTGGGTCTTTCATTCAAATCAACCCATGGATGCAGGGCTTATCAGAGAATATCAGGGCTGAGATTCTTCATGTGGAATTCCTTTGTATTAAATTATTTGGGTTACTTTAAAAATTGAAAAAAATACACTATAAAAAAATAAAAATTTGACCCTCTCATGTGCTCCTCAAGCAAATAATGATTTCTTTTCTTTCTGTTACCTAACCTGGAACAAATTTCCAGCTCTTACATTTTTATTTCTTGTGAAAAGTCACTTAGGACTTATCCCACAGTTAAAATGAACACATGTGCACATACATATGGATGTGTAATACTTCATAAAATCATAGAAATGTAATGGACTGTAAAATATTCCAGTCTCATGTGATAGATGAGGGACTGGGATGGTAAACTCAAGGCCTAGAAGCAATGTTGGCTTGGTTCTGTTTTCTTCTATGCCTTGCTAATTCTCTGGTTTCTTTTTCTTTTCCATACAAGCTTGCTTGCTTGTGTATGCATGCATGTATGTATGTATGTATGTATGTATGTATGTATTTGGTACAGGATCTCACTAAGCAGCTTGGACTCATAGTGATGCTCCCATTTTCAGCCTCCTCAGCACTAGGATTACAGGTGTGTGCCCCTACTCCCAGTTTTGATGGCCTGCTCAGTGTACCCAGTGGCAGGGTTGGCACAGCATATGGTACTGAGCATTGAACCTGGTCCCTGTGCTTGCCTAAGCTTCCCAAAGCTATCTTGCCAGCCCAGCTAATTTAATTTTTTAAAACCACCCTAATGAGCCAGTCAAGTCACTCAGTGGATTAAACCGCCTGCAAGCAGGGATTTGATCCCTGGGCCTGCCATGCCGGCCCCACCCCCAGGGTGCACTGAGATGGCAACTGAGACTGGGAATAGTGGCGCGTGCCTGTAATCCCAGCTCTTAGGAGCCTGTAAACAGGTGGATCATTAGGAGTCCGATCTAGTAGTGAGACCCTGAACACCCTGTAGACCCTTCCCTAAAATACAGAAAATAAATAAATAAATAAAACCACCCTAATTAGAACACTCCTACATAAAGAAAATCCTAATGCACCAATCAGTATACCTGTGTTTCCCCCCTGGCAAAGTCCCATTTTTGTAATTGTGCACTCTCTTCTACTGCCTTCTTGTGACTCTCATCCATGTGGATGTCTCATGGGTAGGAAGTCCAAATGTTCCCAACTTTCCAAGAAAGAATTCCTGATCCTGGGCCACATATAACTACTGAAGCCAGCTGTCACCTTGGCCAAATCAATAAATGAGGCTTCCTTATCTGAGAGCCAGACAGTGAGCGACAGTCACATTCCAGGAACCACAGCCGAACAGGTAACAGTCAAGCAATCTCTGTTCCCTCTTGTGGAAGTCTGTGTGTGCCCCAGCTTCCCACCAGCTTTGCTGTGGGAGACTGAGCCTCATTAGGTACATCGTGCCTTGCTGTAAATTCATCCTTTTTCATAGGTTGATTAATAGAGTCTTCCCTCTTTGCACGAAGTACCACCCTTTGCCAGCAGTGTGTGGCAACACCCATGTGTAATCCCAGCACTCACGGGGCTGGAGCAGGCCAGTTGCTGCAAGTTTGATGCCAGCCTGGACTACATAGTGAGTCAAGACTATCTTGAACTATATAGTGAGGCCCTGTCTCATGAAAATAATTGTAGAAAGTAATGTCTGTAAGCTGGGACTTTTGACTTTTCTCTCAACCTATGAGAAAAGTCTCAACTTTTAAAAAATATTTTTTAGATTACTGCATAGTACTTAAACATAGAATATTTGGCTTCTTGGTGACATTTTCATATCAGCACGGATATTTTGGTCCTATACATCATAGCCTCAGTGTGAATCATTTCTGTCCAGCAACCTAGTCCAAGCTACTGTCATCTTTTGCTAGTACCACTGTGGGAGGCTAACTGGGGTTCTGGGTTCTGATGCAAGGCTCTTTCTACTTTGTTCTTAGCACTGTGTCTAGAAGGTTTCTTCAAAAGGCTCAGTCAGATTGCATGAACCCTCTGTGCAAAGCCTCACAGCAGCGTCTCAGAATGAAAAACTTTGAGGTCTGTTTCTGTGCTCATGGCCTGTACCCTGCGCCCGCCTGTCATTTCTCCAACCTTAACTCCTATTGTTGCTGCCCGTGCTCCAGTTCCACTAACTTTCTTATTGTTCTTTGCACAAACCACAGTGTTTCATCCTCAGGTGCTATGAGTTTAAGTGTTCAGCTGTCCTAAAGCTTCTGTACAGCCCAGTCCCTCAATGCAGGTATACGCTAACGTTTTCAGAGAACCCTATCCTGACCCCTAGGCTTGAGGAATCCTCAGCCTTTGTTGCGCTTCCCCATTTTCCCCATGGTAGATGTATTTGTTTACTTGGGTTCATAGCCAATGTTCCTTAGAATGTGAGCTCCATGAGCAGGTGTGTGGCTTTGTCCTCTGGCACACTCCTGGGCTTACAGGAAGTGTGTGCAAAAATGTTCTGCAATTCTCATTTGTTACATAGAAGAAAGTCCTTTCCACTCGGACCCTTGTGATTTTAGGGGCCAGGGAGATCCGCCAGCCAATGGGTGGCTGTACATTTTGGGGTAGGTTCAGTGGGTGGAAGAATGAAGACATTGGGCATTGTGAAACAAGTCAGCGTGAATATCTTAAATTGTCCTGGGTGGTGGATTTTCTCTAATATGTTCTTACTTCTACTGAGATTACTAAGATTTGTGTTTTGATGCAGAGTTTCTTTTTTAAAATTCCCTCTTTTTTTTTTTTAATTTTTTATTTATTTATTTTTTTCTTGTTTCAGCACCTTTTTTTTTTTTTTTTTTTTTTTTTTTTTTTTTTTTTTTTTTTTTTTTTTTCTTTTTTTTTTTTTTTTTTTTTTTCTTTATTCACTCATTTTTATGGCCGGCTCAGCCCGCCCCAAGGGCAGGGCTGGTGCAGCATGTGGTGCCGGGGATCGAACCGCAGTCCCTGAAGCTGCCCAAGCTCCCAAGCAGGTGCCTTAGACCACTGAACCATCCCACCGGGCCCCTTCTTTTTTAACTATTTGAAAAAAATGCTCTGTTTTAGGAGTATGAGATGCAGAGTTTCTTTTTTAACTATTTGAAAAAATGCTCTGTTTTAGGAATATGAGATAATAGTTGATTCAAAATGGGTTTGAATTCCTCTAATTTTAAAGGGTCAAAGATGGAGTGTGCACGCGCGCATGTGTGTGTGTGTGTATGTGTGTGTGTGTGTGCGCGTGCACATACACACGCACATGACTCAGTGTATTGTTGAAAACATTGCTACAACATGGGAAAGGTGCTCATTCTGAACAAAAGAAACAGGTTGTGATTGGGGTCTGGATTGGAACCTTTGCCGCTGGCCTCAGTGCCTGGATTAAGTTAACCCCACACCACTTAGAGCTCTTGTTTTCTTTGGTAGCCACACCTTTATTATGCAGTCCTACACAATTGTGACCAGTTTCCATGCAGAATTCTCTTATCCTGAGCTGGTTTCTTCCACCGTGCAAGAAATGGAAATCTCATTGGCCTGTTTCTTTTTAAATACTACGTCCATAGTTCCATTTCCTATCTTTTTAATATTGTTGGTAAAGCTAGCCTTGATGCTGCCAGCAAAATGGCAGGTGGTCGTGTCCTGTCCTGGGCAAGGGCTGTGGGGGTGGATCACGCTGCCTTGGATTACTAGTCCCTGAACACAGTAGTGTAAGGTCAGTCACAAGGGAGGATAGCTATTTGTCTGCCCATGAAGTTGCTTCCACGTGGCTGCTCTATTGCGATGCCTTCAGGGAGGCACCAACTTTGCAGACGCACGGGTTTTCGGGACCCCTGTGCCGTCCTGAGGAGCACTCCTGCTCCTGTGTTAGTATTCAGAGTCTTTCTTCCTCTTTAGTCCTCCTGGGAGGAGCCTGGTGGAGGGAGTAAGCCACCAGCTCTGTTACTTAGGCGCAGCTATTCACCTGCCTCAGGCCACAGTGGCAGAATGGAGAAACTGAACACATCATCTTCCCAAGCTGTCACCACTCTTTGTGTAATTTTCTGGTTGCACCACTCTGTGCATTTCCTAAGCCCCTCTCTTGGCAAACAGATGCCCCTGTCGTCTTACAGCCTGCCCAGTTCCTGGGAACACCAGGGCACCCTCCTGCGTGTGTGCCCACTCAGAGGGGTTAGGGCTGGGAGCCAGGGAGGCAACAACTGCACCTTCAGAGGGGAGGTCAGTGCCCCAGGGGAGGTGCCAGCCACTCAGAGTCAGGAACCCTACTTACATTTATAACACCAGCACCCTGTCAAAATATTAATAGCTTTGGGCTTCAGTCCTAAAACTGCAAAAGAAACCAAACAGTGCCACTTGCTTGGAACTGAACTTTCAACTCTGAAACTATTCTGGAACCCTTCATTTACTTATAATCCTTAATAGTAAAAATGAAAAAATAATCTGAGGGATTTTTTTCCCTTGGGGGATAAAAAAGAAGCAGGAAAAACCTTTATGTTTATTTTAATATGAAAAAACATAGGAAGGATCATGGTCTTTGCCCTCATTAAGGCCATCTATATTTAATGGGGAAAATATCAAGTGTATGCATACTTGTGGCATGAATCAGCTCTTAAGATGTCCCATGCCTTCTCCTCATAAATAGCGAAAAGCCGCTAGCATTCACCCTCGTTAGGCTCAGCAGCTGTGGACGATCTGATCATTCGTCCTGTTCCAGTGTGTAGAAGAAGCGTCTGTGCTGTAGCGTGGATCCTTGGAGTCACTGTGCCCCAGCACCTGGAAGGGGAGCTTGTCATGTGTTCTCTCCCTATTTATATAAAGATTAAACGTACTCTCTCTGTAATAGGAACCTCGGGATAGGAACAGCTTTCCAGCTGTTCCCACAGCTGAAGTGCTCCCCCATAGAGGGTTGTTTCAGTTCCACAGTGAGCTTCCGGTTTGCCACTTTTGCCCATGCAGTGAGAGTGCCGTAAGGAAGTAAGGACGGACTACAGCACATCTGCCGCTGTGGCCCAGGATGATGCTGCCCCTCCAGCAGCCCCAGGTCTGCTTGAGCCATGCCTTTATTTTCCAAAGAAACTGGGCTTTGCCCCCAATGGAAGATGAGTCACTGACAAAGTGCTTGGGGGGACAGGAGCCATGGTGATGGCAGGAAGTGTGAGCCCCAGCCAGAGGTGTTTTGGGGCCATTTTGGTTGGCATCTCTGCTTGGTTGGCCTTCTGCTGGGGTTGTAGCTGCAAGAACCACCCAAGCATTCCTGGAACATAGGCTATAGGAAGAGCGCATCTGCCTACCTCCTTCCCATGAGATGGAGGGAACAGCGAGTGGCTCAGCTGAGGGTTGCGGCTGCATGTGGTCCTTCTGGTGGCAGCGACCAGAGATGCTCAGCCTGCCTCAGGAGGCTTGGGATTTAGATTAATTTAGGATTAAGATGGACAGGATGAGGGGAAGAGTTGATTTTCTCGAGACTGTAAAGGAAACAAGGCATCATTCTGTCCCTCGAGGCTAAGGACAGATACAGGACAAAGTGGGTGTGGGCTGACTTGGGTGTGCAGCTTAAGAAGTGCTCCTTCACACAACCTTGCTGGATACACAACTAGCTCAGCTGTGCGGCTGAGAAAAATTCTGTCGCTAATGGGCAATAGCTTCTGCATGTCCTTCAGTGTTTCTTGACTAGGTATGAAGTAACAGGCACTTTGTGCTTTGGACTGTTGCACATCAGATAACAACTTTGAATAATAGCTCAGCACCAAGAGGCATGTCCCCCAGACAGGGCCACTTTCTAGTAGCATTCAGTGGACAGCAGGGCTGTTTCCCTTCCTCACCACCTCTGCACCAAGCACTGTGGTTAGAATAGTCATGAGTCACGTTGAAGAACATCTTTGTAACTTTTCAGTTTCCAGTGCTGAAAAGCCACAGTAGGCCGCATGAGAAGTATCTTAGCCAAACCATGGGTTAGGAGGGTCTGCATGGCTGGGAGGGTACTGGGGAAGGCGGTGGAGTCAGAGCCATGGTGTGAAGGACAGAGTGGCTTGGACCCCTTGTGAGTCATACCATGAGCTTTGGCTTTTGTTCCCGTGGGAGCTTATTGGACAGTTTGGGTGGAGGAGTCACATGAAGTGACACTTGTAAAGAACACCCTGTAGACAGGGGAAGAGTAGAGTAGGAGTCAAAGGTAGAAGAGCACATCCCAGGCTGAAGGCTTTTGTAATTGCTCCAGGATGAGATGAAAGTAGCTTGAACCAGGGTGGTGGCAGAGGAGACAGGGAAACATCAGAGGCCAGACTAAGGAGCAGATAAGATTTTCTGAGGAAGTGTGTAAAGAATGAGGGGAAAAGAAGAAGAAAAAACAAACAAACAAACAAACAAACAAAAAAAACCCCAAGAATTTTGGTGTTTCGGAAAACTGGAAGGAATCAGGTTGGTGTAGGCGTTCTCAAAGCCCATTTCAGCCATTGCTAATGATCAGAATGAGATTGAGGGAACCTGAGTGGTAATTTCTGCCTGGCCCCTGCCATTCTAAAACCTCGGTCACTGATGTCCTTGCCAATTGGTGTGAAAGGCACCTTGCGTTCTGCATTGCTCTGTGGCCTAATGGCTGCACATAGGGAGCCAGCTGGAAAGCTTTGACATTGTGACAGCATTTACTACCAGCTCTTGCTGGACACAGTACAGCTCTGTGATGGAAGAAATTACTCATAGGAGCTCAGCAGGACCAGCAAGGGCAGAGACCACGCTTACCTTGTCTTCCTACTACTGAGCTAACTAGAGAGCTTACAAAGACCTGGCTATGAAGGATTCTTAGTTGACTATGGTATTTCCCTAAGGTTAAATCATTAATTGAGTGGTAGCAGCACTGAGACCATACCTGTTTCCCGTGGCAAACCTGGTATAAATGAGGGAATTAGTCAGTTAATGCAAACTTCAGCAGCCACCAGATACAAAGCCCGTTAACCTCTTCAAACTAGGATACGTTGTTTGGTTCTTCCAGTGACATGGCAAAATTGCACTGACTTTAAAAATGACTAAGTCTATTTTTTTTCACCCTAAAAAAAAAATCTCAAAGTCCTTCAGTCTGCACTTGAGCAGACAGATATTTGACATCAAGGAGATGACAGTTTAAATAGTTATTCAGAAGTCTGATGAATGTCTAGATAAATACTGGATGTATCCTGCCTTTGATATGAAGTTCAGATATTCCCCTTCCTGAATGGGCCCCGTTCCATCAGTTACTGTTGTGCTTGGCCCTTAGCGCCAATATGCGTTCAGTTCTTTTCTTCATGTGATTTCTCCAGTGATGGCTTCTTTCATTTCAAAGGGTTCTAATTCGTCCCCAGGTAGGAATGTGGTGTTGGTGCCTTGTCCAGAGTCCTGGAACCCTTAATCTCTTGGTTTCTGGGCTTCGTGAGCAGAAGCACTGGCTGCATGCTCAGGCTCCTGAAGTTGCTATGCCTATACCCTCAGTGAGTGGAAGTGCCTGCGAATTCGTTCCCAACATGCTTCCACGCTCTCATCCCCGGCACTGTTTCTGCAGTAGGAAAGCCTGGCACCCTTACCTCAGTGTGGAACAACTTCAGGAGCAGTGACATCCAGAGGCCCGGCTGGTTGAAGCAGGTGTGCCAGAGCTAACACCTGGCGTGGCCTTCTCCCCCTCCTTTACCGGGTTCCTTGGTCTCCCAATGGCCTCTTTGAAAGCTATGTCCTTAAGTCATTCATTTGGGGACACATATTTCCATCTTGGGAATGCTTTCTGGGAAAACTGGCCTAAGAAAATACTTTATCCCTGTGTTTCCCAGACTGAGCACCAAAGTAACTCAGGGCTATTTTAAATTTCCCAGAAAACTTGTGTGTTGAACATGCATCAGAAATATCACAAACCACTCCAGGTTGTTTACAATGTCAGCATAGGATTGTATATACTACTTTGATGATGGCAAATCTTTTGGGGTTTTGGTGGCAGTAACAATAAAAGGCGAGTACCCGGGAGTGTCAGGCAGAAGAGGAACATGATGGTGTGGAATATGATCCCGAGGTCTGTGAAATGCTTTAGGCACACATACCCTGTTAATTTATAGATGTGTCTATTTAAAGATAAAAATTTAACATATTAATGTATATGCATTATTTTTTCAAGTGGACTTTAAGGTATTAGTGTCAAAATTCTTACTAAGGTGTATGTAACAAGGTTCTGGATTTATAGCTATTTATTTTGACTTAGAGGATGCCATGAAATAATTAAATGCTATAACTGAGTATATTCTGGGGTCTGCATGCTGCATTAGTAGCAAGTCCAACGCACAGCGCAAGTAGCCGATAACGGCAGCCGTTGAAGGTTTAAGTTGAAATAAAATAAGTGCTTCTGGCATTTCTTCAGTTGTCCTTCCTGCGTCCCCAGAGACGTACATTGTTGATGAGCTGTCCCTCTGACCTTCTAATATCATGTCCTCTTTTGTTTTTCTCTTTCAGGGAGTGGGTTGACCGAGCCCCGTCCATTCATTTTCTGAGAGTGTTAATCTGTCTGAGACTACTAATGAGGGATCCATGCTATCAGGTTAGTTACAAAATTATTTTTCCTTGTTAAAAGATGCACTAAAAAAATACAATCCCTGGACTTTTCTTTGAAATAAATGTTAACTTATGTCTCTCTCATAATTCTGTAGCTCTTAGATATCTCACCTGCTATTTAAAAAGAATTTGAAGAATGGATTTAATGCATACAATAAGCTATGTACACTTTTATCACCTAATTTATGAGGTTCAGTGGCTTGAGCCTTTGGTCTGTTGTCATTGCTACCTGGCATTTTTTTTTTTTTTGAGACAGGGTCTCGCTATGCAGCTCAGGCTGGCCTTGAGCTCACTTTTGTAGCCCAGGCTGGTCTCAAACTCGCACGATCCTCCTGCCTCAGCCTCCCGAGTGCTGGGATTACAGGCGTGTGCCACCACGCCCGGCGCTACCTGGCATTTTGAAAGATTAACAATTCAAGGAGGTTAACCCTTGGCCACCCCTTTCAGGCAGCTCAGGGTCAAAGACGGGGGTGACAAGTGGGGACCTCCTCATAGCTTCAGAGGCAGCCCCCTGTGACAAGTAGGGCGACAGTGTGAGTGTCTGCTCTGGAGTCCATCGCCGTCCTGACCTCCAGCCTGCAGCTCTGAGCCGGCAGTGAGCAAGGGGCTCCCTTCCTGCTTACCGCAGGAGAGGGCACTGAGGTCCGGAATTTCTGCCTTTCCTTACTCTTTTGCTGAAATGCTGCCTATAGTTTAATATGCACAGGAACCACCTGGGGATCTCATAAATGTAGATTCTTACTCAGTAGTATAACCTCAAGGCCAGGGTTCTTTATTCCTGATGAACTTCCATGTGATGCTGATTTTTCCAGATGTCTATAGCTCACACTTTGAATTGCAAGGATGAGCTGCTTAAACTGGCACCTGACTAACCCAGAAACCTAGCTAACACTTCACCTGGACCAAAAAGTGATTGTTTCCAGGTCCAGCTGGTAGGTAGCTGGGTACATAGAGCAGCTGTTACCCAACTTTATAGTGTAACAGAAACATCTGGAAAACTTAAATGAGTGTTGTGGTTCTGCCTTGCAGTATCTGGCTTGGTAATTTTGGGGTAGGCTCTGACAACGTGTAGTTTTAGAAGTTCTCAGGGACTGATAAAATTGCTGGTTGGGGTGCCACAATTTGAGAAAGCTTCCAGATTACCTTTTGATCATTGTTTCTGCTTGCCAGTGTTAACTATCTCATTGGTTTCCATTACACATTCATATTTCTATAGTACTTCTAGGTTTTCTTCCTCCCTAAGCAGTATTTCCTGTTATGCTCTATCCTCCTTAGTCACTAGAAAGCACAGCCCATGCAGACCTTTTTTTTTTTTTTTTTTAATTTTATTTATTTATTTCTTGTTTCAGAACTTTTGTTTGTTTATTCACTCATTTTTGTGGCTGGCTCAGCCCGCCCCGAGGGCAGGGCTGGCGCAGCATGTGGTGCCGGGGATCGAACCGCGGTCCCTGAAGCCGCCCAAGCTTTCCCAAGTGGGCGCTTTAGACCACTGAGCCATCCCGCCAGGCCCCAATGCAGATCTTTTGTGGTTGTTTATATTTTCTTTTTTATTCATTTCAATGAGAAAATAAAGTAGCAATGAAACAGTTCCAAGACGAATTAGTAAGACAATTACAATAATTAATGCATTGTATATTATTGTCTTTGTTTCTATTTTCTTGATCAATTCTTCAAGTCAGCATATATTTCCTTTCATTACCCATAATTATCTTTCCCACATGTGACACTTATAAAACTATTTTGGTGCCAGCTACCTACAGAGACTGCCCTGGTACAAGTCTTGTGGGATTTGTAGTTGCTGTGTGCCTTTTCCTTAGGATATCAGCTCCTTCACACTGTTCTAGATTAGCCATGTGCGATTATGGTTTGACAAACCACAACCCTTTGAATATGTGATTTGGGAAACTTTTCTCTGCTGAGGGCCTGCTCAGTTCTCTGTGTGCATAGTGTCTTTTTCTCCAGGGCCAGCCACACAGAGCTGAGTGCTCCATGTTATTCTGAGATGCCCTTTGCGATTCCATGTGGGATGCATGTGGAACATTTGCTGCACTTCGCCTGGATCCATCCCAGTGGGTGCTCATGTCTCACACTTAAGGAGCATTGACAGCTCCCTTCTCTTTGCCAGGTCTCTGTTCAGATGAAAATATTGTATGTGTAATATTAATAACAGCATTCAAGAAGGAAGATCCTGTTTTGGCCTCACAAAAGTTAGCAAAATTTTTATGTCAGCGTATGTTGTTAGTTAAGTAAGTTGGTGACAGTGGAGTCATAGTCTGCTGATCTCCCCACTGCAGTATTGCTTGTCCCTCCCTAGTCCCTGATGGATGAGAAGAGGGTAGATTGTTTTACTCCATAAAGGAAAGAATGCCGTGACCACTTTGTGATGAGGTTTTGCTACCAAATACATACTAAACTAGTATCCCCAGAGGGCAGTCATTCTTTCCATAGAAGGGGATCCTCTCTGAACTTCTCCTTCCTGGCCTTCTTCCCACACAGAAGAGCATGTGCTCAGGCAGTTGTGTAACAGCTTCAGTTGCCAAGAATTATTGGCTGAAGCCATAAAGCTTTGTTGCAGCTTATGGCAGTGGCTTCCAGCAAGCTTCTCTGTTTCTGCGGAATCAGTAGTGGAAACTCTCTAGTGACCATCCAAGCCGTCTCCCCGCCTCACATCCAAGCCCCCTTGGCTTTGGTCATTCTCCTAAAATCATTTTTCATCAACAGGTTTAGAGAGCCTGAAGTAGGAACCCTCTTATGCTCTCTTTAAAATGTTAATAATATTATCATGCAACCTGCCTTCCTTATTATTTCAGAAGCACCATTCATTCCCTTGCTAAGGTTTTCATCCTTCTACTTGTTTCCTTTCTTGTAGCAGTGGCTTCCTTTTTCCATTTTACCATTTCATGTGATTGTATTTCTCTTGAGCTGGCAAGATAGCTCAGTGGACTAAGCACCTGCTTTGGCAAGCGCGAGGACCAGGGTTCGATCCCCAGTCCCACATGTCAAGCCAGCCCTGCTCCCTGGGGCACACTGAGCTGGCAACTGAGTCCATGCGTGGTGGTGCACACCTGTAATCCCAGCTCTGGGGAGGCCGAAAACAGAAGGATCACTACGAGTCTGAACTGCATAGTGAGACTCTGTGCCAAATACATAAAATGAAAAAAAATTATATATATATATGTATATATATATATATATATATATATATATATATGTATGTATGTTTTTTTTTTTTTTTCTCTTGCCCAGGCTCTCCATTCAGATCTTTCTCTTACTGTCATTACATTTTTTAAAACATCAGCTCTGTCTCCTGAATTCACTTTCTTTCTTTCTTTCTTTCTTTCTTTCTTTCGGGTCTCATGTGTTTGATGGCCTCCACACTGAATTCTGAGTGTGGGGCTCTCCCTGGAAGCCACTGGGCTGGCACACAGTGTGCTGTGCTTCAGTTCTGACTTGGGTTTAGAGGTCGTACCCTGGTGGCTTCTAGGCCAGAGCTTTTTACATAGAGCACAGAAGTTTCAGACCTGATTAATGGATATACTAATGCTGTTGTTGAAGATATGATTACTTAACATTTTTCAGAACTAACAGTAGATGCATGAGTTCAGATTTCCAGTGATGGAGTCCCGAGTAGGGCAGATATTCACCTGTACTCATTATAGTAAAGCCATGACACAACACGTGTCAAAAATAAAGAGAAAACCCTTACATTTTGCAAACTTTGATTGCATGAGGCGGGTTCTGTTAGCCTGGACATTTTCTAAGCACTTTGGAGACATCTTACCACATTTGCTGTTTGTCTTTGCTCATTTTGAAAGCCTCAAGTCCTTATTTAATATTTTGGGGTGTACTATTTCATTGCTCCCATTTTAAATCTTGTCTTCCTAAATGTTAACCTTTCTCAAAATGTTGTCTTCCCCATCACCTTTTCTTCGATCTTGTGAGCTGTAGGCTTCAGCTATCATTATTTTTTTTTTTTTTTTTTTTTTTTTTTTTTTTTTTTTTTTTTTTTTTTTTTTTTTTTTTTTTTTTTTTTTTTTTTTTTTTTTTTTGTGGGACCAGGGTTCGAACTCACGACCTTGCACTTGCCCAGCAGGCACTTGTGCCTCGGAGCTATCTCCCCAGCCCCCAGCTATCATTATTTTGTTCTTCGTTTACAAGGTCATTTTTTTAGCCCCATACATTTCGTTTTCAATTCTGGATTTCCAGAGAACATCTCTGCCTCCCTGACACAGTCGCACAGTGGGTCCTCAGGGTGAGGCCTCTGAACAGTTCATAGGTCTCTAAGATCCTTGCAGGGGTCCTATAAGGTCAGAGCTAAGTCTACAGTGACACTCAGGTGTTACTTGTCCTGTCTCTTCCACGCCCCTTCTGAGAGTGCAGAGTAATTCTACAGACCTGCACAGCCTGTAATGTTGCCTGGGACCTGGCGGCTCGTGGGGCATGGGCTTGGGCATTCTTCTGCCTTAAAACCTTCTTGCTTTTCATTTCTTGTAACTATAAATAGATATAATTCATACAAACAGAATCTCTTTTCAATTCTCATTAACTATTAAGAGTACGAAAAAGATTCGGAAGACACAGCTTGAGAACCATTGCTGCAACATACGATACTTAATCATTTTTAAAAATACATCTCTTCAGCTCTTTTCCTCACCCATGCATGCACCCTCAGATACAATTCCTTCTTAAAGTTAATTGTTTTGATACACTTTAGGTATACATAGTGATCATATTCCCATATGGGATTTTTGTTCTTCCCGACACCTTCTGCTCCCTTCTCAGATACACTTCTTGATTCCTTCTATGCTAAGGCAAGAGACTTTAGAAATATCTTTTACTTTTCCTTTATACTCACCCCTGCACCAACCTAAGGTTTTGTAGAAGAGAATTTACTACTACTTGTGCAAAGAAGAGTAAAGTCCAGTCTAGTGATAGGGTGAGAATGATAAAATCAAGACCAGGAACTAGGTGGCATGGAAGCTCCAGTGATTTTTGAACAGAGAGTAAAATGATCACGTTGGCAGCTGGGCACCAAAGGGTTCTTTCAGCGTGCTCATGCTCCTTGATGGAGTAGCTGAGCAGGCTCAGGATACAAGCACCGTAGTGCAAATGGCACTGTTCATTATGGTTACATAGCGATGTGCAAACAGTAACTGTGGAGATAATCTTAAGTAGAGAACAATAAAGCCCAAGGACAACTATAGGGGGTTACTTGGGGATTCCTGAAACCTGGATTCAAGGAAGCAGATAACCTGTTTATTCTAATGGCTCCTTGATTGTTGTCTCTTCCCTTGCCTGGGATGTTACTGGTTGTCTGCTCCCCTGCTTGGAATGTTTTCAATTAGCATTTGTATTAACCTGATGTTAGGTGAATGGTGATAGAAGTAGTGGTCTCTAGTCTGCATTCCCTAAAGCAGCTATGCAAATTCTATAGGCTATCCTTTGGTATTCAATAAAAGTAAGATTCTTCTGGGGGTCGAGGCTCACTTCCAGAGAGACAAATCTCGGTGAGTCCTCTGAGCTAAATTCATCGGGTTTCTCGTCATTCCTTTCAGCACCGACACCAGAACATTACAACAAGTAACCATGTTGGTGCAATAAGATCTACTTTTTATATGTACTTTTTACCACTATTATCTTACTGGGTAGATTGTTTGAGACAAGATCTCACTATGTAGTTCAAGCTGGCTTCGAACTCAATTATCTAATTCAGTCTGGTCTGAAATTCACTGCTGGCCTCCTCTCTCAGCCTCTGGGGTTCTGGGATTGCAAACTTATGCTCTCATAGCCAAGCCTCTGCTTGGATCCTTAAAAAAAAAAAAAAAAAGAAGAGAAAGGAGAACTCAAGGACTAAGCAGAGCCGGGGCTATGTTCAGATTTCCTAGGGACTTTGTCTAGGTTAGCAGCCACAAAAGTATAGCAGCCAATGTTCTGACCCTCTGGCCCGTGTACCTGACACACAAGATGCATTACTGTCATTGAAACAGTCCTGTTTGCTTTTCTGGGTCAGGAACCAGCACGGTGAAGCCCAAATGTATACCCATCTTGTAGTTGTGGTTTTCTCTAGTTTCCATTCTCAGGTTAGATCAACCCACTGGTATAATCTAGGGAAATACAAGGAAAAGCATGAGTCCAGAAAGAACCGTCTAACATGGAGCCATGCTCTATACAAACATGCAGGTTGAGTGTTCATTTCCTAGATGCAAGTTAAATTACTGGGGATACAACAACAAAATTTTTCTGAGTGTGAAAGCCTATTTCCCTTTCCTTCACCCTACAGCAGCACTTCTCTAGCAGTGGTTTGCAGGAGTGATAAAGTCTGTGAAAAGAAGTGTGCTTTGGTTGAAGGTGTTTGGGAAAAGCTGTGTGCTGGTTGTCTCCTTGGGGACTTAGGGTGCTGTATGCTCAAGGCTTGGAGGACTCCAGAGATGGAGACCTTGCTGAAGTCTGCTTAAGCCAGTCTTTCTCCAGCTGACATAAAACTCCTGTTTTTCTTTCCTTCCTTTCCTTGTCTCTCCTCCCTTTCCTGTGCCCCTTTCTTTCCTCCCTCCTTTTTCCCTTCTCTCTGCTACCCTCACATCTTTTCTCCTTCCCTTCCCTTCCCTTCCCTTCCCTTCCC
>PVJA010015723.1:0-44755 GCA_004027025.1 Myocastor coypus | reverse complement strand
AAAAAAAAAAAAAAAAAAAAAAAAAAAAAAACTAAATAGGGACTTCCAGCCAGTATAGGACCTCCATGCCATCAATGCAGCCCACCTTTCTGCCCACTGGATTTGGTCCTCCAACCATGACTATCTTGCCTTGACCAATGAGCTCTGTACTAGCCAGCCAAATCTGCAGATGAAACCTGTATCTGATGCTGAGTACACTCTATTTATAGATAGAAGTAGCTCAGTAAGGAATAGAAAAGGCCAGGCTGACTATGCAGTTATTACTACAGAAGAGTCTCTCTTCACAGAGCCTTTCCCCCAAAACCAGTCTTCTCAATGCACTGAACTATGGGCCTTAATACAAGTTCTCACCTGGGCATGAGAGAAAAAGGTAAACAGCTACACTGATTCAAGATATGCTTTTGCCACTGTTTATGTCCACACAATGACATACAATGAATGTGAACTTCTCAAAGCAGAAGGAAAACAAATTAAAAACAAGGATGAAATTTCTCAACTCCTGACTATAATTTAGAAACATAAGAGGGTTGGCACTATCCATTGTAAAGGGCACTAAAAAGTAGAAGACACTGCTACTCTCAGTGATCACAAAACAGATGAAGGTGCCAAATCGGTAGCAGAAGGCTTTACCTGAGCAATGAATGATTCAGTACAGAATCTGGAAGCCCAGCATGAAAAACTCTCTAGCCTTGTCTCAGTCTCTGCAGACTCCAAGAAAGACTCTCTGTAACTCCAATAAAGAAATTAAATGAGCACAACAGAAAGTGGCCTACATGGGCCCAAACATTGCCTGGGTTTACCAGATGACCAGAGGAGAGTTACACAGAGCTTAGTCTATGCTTGTGTGAAATGTCGAGACATCCCACATGAAGGAAAAATCACTGAGTCACCTTCTAAATCATTTTATTCTGAAGTTAACCCTGATCGGTGCCTCTGTTTAGTCAGAGATGTCAAACTTATACAAGCCCATCTGGTTCTAAACCCTTACCTACTATCCAACATGCTGGACATTCCCCATTTGAAGACCTACAGATACATTTCACAGCTTTCAAGCTATGTACAAGTATCTACAAGTATCCACTGGTACTTGTCTGTACTTATTCTGGTTGGCCAGAGGTATTCACCACCCAAACCAAAAAAGCTACTAAAATCTATACAGTATTACTTGAAAATTATCCCTAGATATGGACTATCCCTAACCAACAGGCAGTAATAGCAGGCCAGCATTTGGGATGCAAAGAATCCAGAAGCTGACTAAAGAATTAAAAACTCTAGAAAAGTTTAAAGGATGAATAGGACTTTGAAGTCAAAATTAACTAAATATCACCAGGAAACTCAGGTGTTGTGGGTAGATTCACTTTTCATGGCCTTCCATGGCCCACAAGATATACAACATTTGAAGTTTTGTATGGGAGTCCTCCACCCATGATTAGGGGCCCCCAGGGAGACTTACATCAGCTAGGTAACATATTCCTGCAGGAACAACTTACATGGTTAGGAAAAATCTTTTCTCAAGCACACAAGAATACTACTGAAAGGGCAATCATCCCCACAGGGACTCACACACACAATTTCAAGCCAATAGACTGAGTGTGGATAAAAGATTGGAAAAAGAAGCTCCCACAATCCACCTGGAGGGGTCCCTACTTAATTATCTTGACCACTCCCAGAGCAAGGTTTCTGAAGTCCAACCATGGATCCATTACTCTTGGATCAACATAGCTCACCCACATGAGTGCTAGAAAGCCTACCCAGATGAGTCAGCTCCCATAAAGATCACCTGAGGAGATGACACACTCAAAGCCCTGCTCTTGTCACTCTGGAATCTAGCAGGTCTATATGGGGCTAAAGCCAGATGGACACTGCACACAAGAAGATCTTCCCTGATTAATTTATGTTCTGCTACTCAGTTTAGCTTCTGGTCCCTCTCCTCTTGCTAATTTCAGTGTTCACCCTTGGTTTTTCATTCTATCTTGAGAGGATTGTGGAGTTTCCCAAATGCTAATTTTCACTCTCTTTTTCATTGGTGTGGCCACTGACTATGTAGTCTGAACTTTTTTTATTTTTTTTCTTGTACTAGGGATTGAAGTCAGGACCCTGCACTTGCTAAATAGGCACTTACACTGTTAAGGTATCTCCCAGCTCTAAACTACCATTCGAAAGTTTAAAGTAACCGTCACTATTAATCTGTGTCAGCTCTGTGCCTTGTTTGACTCACATTTGCCATGCAAATTCAGGGCACTGGGCATTCCAAGTACAATTATCTGGAATTATACAGATTCTTGATCAAACCAGATGGGACGCATCTCAGGCCACCGAGTCTCTGTACCTTGAGGCCTGCTCCAGCATAACTAGCCTCTTTTCCTCAGGCTATAGAGGCTTACGTTGGAAACATAAACATTAGACTAGTGACAAATATGTTTCCAAAAATTAAGACCAACACCATGGGAAACTCTACAATAGATGCTCCTATAAGGGGACAAAAGTTTATATATATTCATTGGGGCTGCCTAAATGTCTATTATAGTGGATACAGGGCATACAATTAACAGTTTTCCCTCCAAATGAACCTCAGGGCTGGTATCTCCTCTGTAGCCTGAAATATCAGCCTCTCTGAAAATGACTTTTCTGATTAACTAAAGGAGGGACAAATTAAAATTTTAATTATAGCCTGTCACAAATGCCCACCAAAACAAGATGGACATGTCTGGAAAAGCCGGACAACAGAACACTTCCTTTGTATAACCCTGATCATCCTTGTCTTTGTATGTAATCTGAGATGTTTAAGTTCCCTTAGCAACCCATGATGTCACCCAACATCTCCCCCAATCATAATGCACAAAATCTGCCCTTGTACCTTCTTGTTTTCCCTCTCTAAGTCCCAGAACACCACCAGGAGGGGCTGACTCTTTGGGAAATATCCCCGTCAAGCCACTGGGGCAATCAACTGTCCCTTAAACCTCAATGTCATTTCTTCCCAAGTTTGTTTTGTTTTCTATAACAAAAACAGCACAGCAAGTTTTGTTCAAGTAAAAGAAGAATCATGTCTGTCATAATAAGTCAAAAGCTAAAAACAACTAAGCTTAATGAGGAAGATTTGTAGGACAGCGAACCAGAATTCATTGCCCTCAAACTGGGTTTCAGCCTCCATATCCAACCTTCCTGTTTTCAGCATACATATACTGCCAGAGTAGAACATCAAACCCTGTATCTCTCACTCTCCAGCTGCAAGTGAGCACTGCTTGAAACTCACATCAAATTTTTCTAGCTTCCAAGTATGGGAGCAAACACGTGGCACTTTATTTCACCAACAGTAATGTCCTCCTTTCTATCTATTTGGCTGAGAACGATAGAATTTTGCTCTTTTTAATAGGCAAATATGTACGCAGCACCTTCTCTTCAATCATCTGTCTATGGCCGCTGAAGTTGATTCCATATCTCAGCTGTTTTGAATTTTAAAGCCACAGTCATGAGGAGGTATATATCACCTTGGAGTGTGGGTTTCATTTTTTAAATATTTATACTTAGAAGTAGGACAACTGGATCCTACAAGTATCTTTTCCAGTTCGTATTTAATGTTTACATCTCCTACTCAGAAAAACAAGTCTTTTCACAATATTACTGCTCATCACAAAGCACCAGATTACCCAATAGCTCTGGTGGAGACCCACAGTGAAATCAACTTAGTTTGCAGTCCAGAGTTAAAGGAATAATTTCAATTGCATGTCTTGCTGAATGGCCCTACTAATGTATGATAAAACATATTTGTAAGAAAAGCTACTAGGGATAAATAAAATCATGTTATATGGACAACAGGTCAGTTAATCAAGAGGGTATAAAAATTCTGAGTATGAAAGGATCTTCATAAGAAAAGCTTTAAAAGATACTAAGCAACAATTTATAAAACTATAAAGGAGGAATAAACACACTCATTTCAGTATTTGAAATGAGTATTTCAATACCTCTTTTTAAATAACTAAAAGAAGACATACACCAAAAGTTTAAAAAAAAAAATCATCAAGGATACTTAAGACACAAACAAAACTGTCAACTAAATAGACATTTATAGAATTTTCCACACAACAACAGATCACAAATCCTTTATACTATGAAAGACAACATATTGTATTTTCAAATCAGTCTCACTAAATTTAAACAGATTCAAGTAGAATCTGTTGAATAGAAACTATTTTCTAACCACAATAGAATTAAATGAGGAGTGGGTAACAAAAGATACCCTAAAAATCTCCAAATATTTCAAACTGAACAATATATTTTTAAACAATCCTTGAGTCAAAGAAGAAATCAAAAGGTAACATAGAAAATATTTTGAACTTGGGCTGGGGAGATAGCTCAGTAGAATAAGCAACTGCCTGGCAAGTGCAGGGTCCTGAGTTCAACATCCAGTACTGAAAAAAAAAAAAAAGAAAAAAAAAATTGAACTACAGTTTATCCCATTAGGGATAAAACTTATCAAAATGTATGAGCTGACACTACATCACCTCAAGGGAAAGAGCACTAACAACAATGAAAGGTCTCAAATCAACGATCTCAGCTTCCCCATAAGGAACTAAAATAAGGAAGAGCAAATTAAGGCCAAATTTTAAAAAGGAAACCGGAAAGTAAATAGAAAAGACAAAAGCAAGTATCAATACAAAGAATTTAGAAAAACGAGTGGGAAAAAAATCACTAAAATAACTTTTTTTTTTGAAATCAATAAACTTCTAATAACATGATCAAGAAAAAGAGATTCAAGAGATAGAAGTTATTAATATCAAGACAGATTACATATGAATGTAGACCCGATACATATTAAAATGAAAAATGAGGGTATATTCTGAACTTCCTATTTATAAGTTGATCACTTTGATAAAATCGGGAAATCACTTGAATGACACAAATTACCCTAACTAAAAAATAGAGTCCTGTTTGGTAAAGAATTTAATTTGTGGCTAAAGTATTCCTACAGAAAAAAACAAACAAACAAACAAACAAACTCCAAACTCAGATGGCTTTATGGGTAAATCTTAGTAAAAACTTAAGCGTAGAAATGCAGATAATTATTCACAAACTCATCTAAAACTGAAGAATCCCCAACTCACCTTTGATACCAGACTTATCAATACACAAACACCAAGGAAAGACATATCAAATCAATGCTACAGTATAGATGAAAGACAATGCAGCCCAACAAGTAACTTTTATCTCAAGAATATTGTGTGGCTTTAACATTCAAATCATCCTTTAACATTATTAGTCAACTTGGTAGAGGCAGGAGGGACATCGATCAAAACCTAAGATCAGTTCCTGGATAAAAACCCTTACCACGCTAGGAATAGTGGAGAACTTCCACAGTATAATAAAAGCATCTGTGGATAACTCACATCCAACTTGACACTTTATGACAGAAGTGTTTTCTCCCTAATATCTCGAATAAGAAAGGTCTCTGCTCTCACCCCCTTCTGTCACCATCACTGTCCTGGAGGTGCTAACGAGCACGAGCACGATCGGGAAGCCAAGGAGATAAAAAGGATCCTGATGCAAGGGAAGAGGTGAAAAGGTCACATCTCTACAGAATATGAAGTCAATGTAGAAAATCTCTTGGGCCATAGGAGACACTGCTAGAATTTAGTGAGCTTAGCAAGACTCTGAGCCAGGAGAAAAATATAAGAAAAAAAAATCAATTGCATTTCTATATATTATCAAAGGACAAATGGAAACTGAAAATTTTAAAGTACCACTTACAATGACATCAACAATATACATACTGAAGGATGTCTTAACAAAAAGTTCTAAACAGTGAAAATAATGAAACATTGCTGAGAGAAATTAAAGATGGCCTAAACAAGTCGAGAGATAACCTTGATAATAGGGGAGAAGTCTCAATATTATTAAGATGTCAATTCTCACCAAGTTGGATAAATTAAGTTGCAATACCAAATAAAATCCCAGTGAGCACTTTTTGTTGAAACTGACAGAGTCTCACATTCATTTAAAAATTCCGAAGGCCTCTCGCAGCCGAAAAAACAACACTGAAAATGAAGCACAAAGGCAGGAGGCCGACACAATGTGACTTCAATCCTTATTATAAAGCTACAGCAATCAAAGCAATGTGGCACTGGCACAAAGATTTTTAAAAGAGCACAACAATGGAACAGAGAGTTCACAACTTTAGACACCGTACTTTAAAAAAAAAAATTTAAATGTCTGCCCTTCAAAAGACAGTGATGGGAGGCAAAGACAAACCACAGGCAAGAAGCAAGTGTTTGTGAGGTATTTATCTGATAAAAAAGGTGCATCCTGAATATGTAGAGAACTTTAGAAGGTAATACTGAAAACAATCTAATAAAAATAAGTGAAGTAAATAGATACTTTACCAAAGGAAATATATGTATTTAGATGGTAGAGAAGAACATGTAAAGGTGCTTATCAATCATCAGGAAGATAAGAATTAAGATCACAGTGTGGCCAGGTGTGGTAGCACTCACCTGTAATTCCAATACTAAGGAAACTAACACAGGAGGATCATCATGAGTATGAGGCCAGTCTGAACTACAACGAAAGACCCTGGCTCAAAAAAAAAAAGGGGGGGGGGAGTGCTGGGGAGATAGCTCAGTAGAATAAGAGCTTGCCTGGCAAGCACATGGGCCTGAGTTCAATCCCCGGTTCTAAAACATGTAGGGCTGAAGAGATATCTTGGTGGTTGAAATACCTGCCTGGCAAGCTCAAGGACCCAGGTTTGATCCTAGTATTGCATGCATGAGTCCAAGCTGCATAGCCAGACCCTGTAGCAAATAAATAAATAGATAAACATTTTTAAAAATTTAAAACAACAAGTCACAATGCAAACTGGTACATATCCACTGCAAAATCAAAACACCTAATGGTACCAGGAGCTGAAAAGGATGTGAAGTAACTAGAACTCTCATCTAAGGAGCAATTTATGTAAAAGTTAGATATACAACTACCATAGGGCATAACCATCACACTTTTAAGTATATATTCCCATTGAAGTGAAAGAATACATCCATATAACAACTCCTATACAGAAGTCCATGCTAGTTTTATTTGGAATAGCCCAAAATCTAGAACAACGCAAATGTCTCTCTGTGGGTAAATGGATAGCTAAATTTGGGTGTAGTCACACAACTCAAGAACCGTGATTCATAAAAACAAGCAACTATTCCTAGACAATTCACATAGATGAATCTTAAAATAACTGCATTTCAGTAAAACAAGCCATGCCAAAAAAGGAAGACTAATATACATTATAGGATTTCATTTCTGTAAAACTCTGGAAGACACAAGTTATATACAGTGTCAGAAGTAGATCAATACTTGCCTATGTTGCAGGATAGGGTAGAATAAAAAGGTGAAATTACCACAGGATACAAGGGCACTTTGGGGGTGACAGATGTGTTCACAGTCTTCACTGAGCGTTCACTTCCTGGGTGTGTACATTTGCCAAACTTAATACACATACTTCACAATGTGAGTGTGTGTCCAGTAAGTCTAAGTAAAGTTGTTAATATTTAAAGAAAAAATAGAAAATACAAGTGATGCTCTAAAGCACAGCCTGGCCCCATCTCATGTGACAACTGGCAACTCCTATTCTTCACCAGTGGTTCACAGCTGAGACTACAGCAGTGAGCGTCCCTGTCCTCAAGACTACACAGTGAGGCTGGGAAGACAAACAAATGAATAGATTATGGCAAACATCATTGGATTTGAGTGATACTGAATTAAATTTAAAGACAGCAAATGGCACAGGGATTTAATAATCAAACAGAATTAGCATCTTTGAAATGAAAAGGATAAAAAAATATTAAACCTTTTCCTTCCTTCTCTCTGCATCACAAATGCAGATTTCTTAAATCTGCGTGATTCGGCATTCCTATTATCACAAGTGTGTGTGTGCGTGCGTGTCCGTTTCCTTCACTTAGAGCTTTGGCATCTCCTCTCCCCATATCAACCATGTACAGCCTAATCTCATTTTTATTTGTTTGAACTCAGTGGGTGTTCTGGGGTGAGGGAGTTCTGAAAGCCCAGGGAGATGCTTTCTGGGCTGCTTGCACAGCCACCATGGAGGGTTTCTGGGTTACAAACCAGCGAATGTAACTGAATGATGGTAGAACATGGGGCAAGGACAGAAGCACCTCAGGAGGAGGGAGCGGGGGAGGGGCACACACCTGATAGACCTGGCCTAGCTTCATGGGGGTCTTAGGATGCAGCTAGAGCACAAGAGGCCCAGTGAAGCCCACAACTCTGCCACCTGCCAATGACCCACAGGGATGAGCAGGTAAAGACACAAAGCACATGAGTGTGTCTGGGAAAAGCAAACACCTGTGGCAGAACAGCGTGCACCACCTCCTCCGTGGAACAGCACTGTGTGCGCCAGAGCCCGAAGCTGCCTTCAGGAGACACCTGCTCTTCGCTAGTTAACACTAAACTACTCGTCCTCTTTGATCACAGACTGCTCTTCTCACAAAGCAGCTACACAGTAGCAAGATGTGTTTTCCTTGATGTACAATGGGGGCATTTCTGCAAGAACCCTGGCCAAGGCTTCCCCACCCTCCTCCTTGGCTGCATCATTGTCTGCTGAAAGTCTGGTTCAAGGAGAGGGGTGTATGTGTGGACCTCCAAGGAAGAGCAGTACTCTGTACAACCACGACACAGATGCAAAACTGAGTGCAGAATGGGGGGTGGGGGGTGCCGATAACTACAGCTCATAAGGCAGGGCCCAGCTTTATGAAGCCAGGGAGGTCTGAAATGGATATAAGCGCTGCTTCTCCCATGTGGAGGTAACCAGCAGAACCAATAAGGAAGCAAGAGGCAGATAGCAGCCACAGGAGGCTTAGGGGGCAGACTCCTCTGTGGAGGGGGAAACCTGCAGAAAGCAGACCCAGTTCTTCCCTCACAGGGCAACAAGCACAACACCAGAACTGGATGATGAGACAAAACAGTATGAAGAAATCCAGGAGGTCCTCTGAGCAGAAGCAATGTGTAGCAGATCTTTGCAGAAAACCAGGGATTCAGCAAGGGCAGGCACAGCAGCTAGAAAGAAAAGTCCTGACCAAAGCCTGGAGAAAGGGTGTTAAAATAACCATAAGTCCCGACTAGCTTCAAGGAGGAACATGAGACTGTGTAATGGTAAGGCGGAACTAAGGCTGCAAAGATGAGGTGGAGCTATCCAAGAGCAGGCTGGGGCAGGCTGTATGTGCAGGCTTTTCTCCATGAGCCAAGGTCACCCAGAAGGGTAGGGACAGTGGCCTGGGAGATCAGGAACACTGAGGAAGAACCTGACAGGGTGCAGGACAGTGAGTGTGGAGAGAGGAACACTAAGCCTGAGGAAAGGCGGGACTTCCGGTGGGATCTCTGGTTCTGGAGCTAAAGGGCCAGGTCAGCAGCCAACATAGAAGGTACATCCCAGGGTGTAGGTTGGCAATGGGGGAGAGAACCGAGGGTGTTAACGGTCCCTTTCCTTCTGTGAAACCCGCTCCTCAAACCTCCCATGCTGAGCCTGAAAAGTCCATTTAAACTCCTTTTGTTTATTATTAACTTTAGTGGTACAATTTACACACACATAACCATCACATTCATCACAGAGAATTCATGCCCATAGGTGATATATCCTGTTCCTGCTTTTTGCCTAATCCCCTCCCTTCAACTCCCTTTTCCTCTTTATTTACAAAGCTTTGTTTCTATTTTTCCCCTCTTTCACTCTTTGGTTTTTCTTTTCCCTTCCTTTTGCCCTCCCTCTCCCTAGTTCCCCTTTCTTTTGAACAATTTCTACCTAGTTCACAATATCCATCATACACTTTGGGCCTTATTTACCCTTTTGGTTTCCCACACCAACGAAACAGTGTGATATTTACACATGAATGTCTAATTCATTTCACTTAGGAGTACAGTCTTAAGGTGCATCCATTTACCTAGAAATGTCTCCACTGTATCCTGCTTTATGGCTGAGTAGCACTCCATCATATATAGATGTCATGACTTTTTTATCCATCCCTTGGTCGATGAACATTTGCGTTATTTCAAAGATTTAACTATTACTAACTGTACCTCTATAAAATGGGTGCACACATATTGCTCTGGTATGTTTTTCATTATTCCACGAAAATACCCAGACAGGAAATAGCTAGGTCAAATGGGAGCTCTAATTCTAGTTTTTTGAGGAATTTCTATACTCAGCTTCACAGTGGTTGCACCGGTCTATTCTCCCACCAACAGTAGGGACAAGATCCCATAAGACCTCTAGAATTTGTCATTAGTTCATTTCCTTTTACTTTTTAGAGAATAAAAAATAGCAAAAACGAAAACATCAGAAAAGATAGCGAATTTTACTAAGCAAAATGATAGGAACTCAACAACAACAACAAAAAAAAAAAAAAGATAGGAACTCAGTGATTGTTATATTGCATATTGTTGTATTCAAATTAGTTGGTCAGATTATCAGATACAAGCATGCAAAATTGGTCCAAAAATTGGTGGATTTCTTGATAACTTCCATTCTTTCTGAGATAGAATCTCAGCATTGTTTTAATTTGCATCTCTCAAATAACAAGTGATACTGAAATTTTTCTTAGATATTTATTGGCCACTTGTATTTCTTCCTCTGAGAAGAAGAAATTCATCTCAGATGCTCATTTTTAGATTGGGTCCTTTAAATATGATACATTTAATTTTTTATATGTTCTGGATATTCGTTCTTTGCCTCAGGGACAAATGGCTAAAAACTTTCCCCTATTCTATGAGTTGTCTTTTCACTCTTCATAATATGCCCCAAAATTGTTATACAGACTTAATGCAAAACCAAATACTAATCAAAATATCACTAGTATGCCTCATATAATGACAAAATATTCCTAAAGTTCCTTTGAAACCAAAAGACTCAGAATAGCAAAAACAATCCTAAGCAATGAAGACAAAGCAGAAGGTATTACAATTCCTTACTTGAAATTATACTACAAAGCTACTGTGATAAAACAACAATAACAACAACAACACAGGACCTGTGTTAAAAAAAAAAAAAAAGACCTGAGGTTCAGTGGAAAACAATAAAAAACACTGAAACAATTCCAAACACACTCAGCCACTTTATCTTTGACAGAGGGCCCAAGTATGCTCCCTGGGGAAAAAAAATAGCCTCTTCAATAAATGGTGCTGTAAGACTCACTCTCTATATATGTCAGAGACTAACACTAGACACATGTCTCTCACCATGCAGTAAACTAAAATATAAATGGGTCAAAAGTCTAAGTATTAAAACAGAAACACTAAATTTTCTGGAAGAAAGAATATGTAGAACTCCTGAGGACATCGGTTTAGGCAAAGATTTCAGAAAATACTACAGAGAATCAACAACTGGGGTCTTCCCCTATATTAGAAAGCTTTTGTACAGCTTGAGCTTCTGCATTTCTTGGTAAGCATCCCAATTTGTATCAAGGCATAATGTGGCTTCATATCTGGAAGGATTCATCTAAAAATGGGAGCTGCCACCAACAGACGGAGCAACTCTTGTCACATCACAGCTGGTCCTTCCAGAGACTGAGAGTAAGAACACTGTGTATTCCACAAAACAATTTCCTGTGGGAAGTTCCCAAGAGGCCAGACAAGAGGGTACATGTCTCTTGCTTGCTTGCAGAGCTTGGAGGAAAGCCACTGTCTTTGTGCAGAATCAAGCCAGCATGACAAGTCTTGATGAAGCATCAGAGAAGCCAGGGTAACTGGGATCTGCAGCAGGCCACATGGAGAGTAGGTACCTTACCCAGAAATGGGAAGGTGGCAGAATCCACCCTCTTGGTTCAGAATCAGTGGGCCTCAAAGGGGCAGCTTCTGATGGATGACCCAGTGTGGCTCCCTCCATCTAGGAAGCTCAGCTCTTAATTGTTGCTTTTGTCTTTTCTTTGAGGCAAACTGTAAAATGCTCATTGATGCAATTTCCTACACTCTACATACATTGACCAGCTTTCAACTAAACCTTTTAAGGAACTATTATCTGCACAGATCATTCAAGATTCAGCAGTGACCTATAGCTGCTTATGATCTCCAGAGACTCGTAGTCTAGTGGCCACCTCGAATAATGGCTCATTTCATTTTCCAAAAGTTCTTTTGAATCCCCCATCCTCTTCCAAAACAATATAACTTCTCAACAGTCAATGAATTTAGTTTAGGCCCAAAACGCATCTGCTTGCCAGCATCCCCACAGTGGAGCCCAAAGATCAGTAGAAATCACCAGCGGGGCTCACAGGCTCTGAAGACTTCCACTGCGTCTGATTATCTCCTCTCCAAACAAAGCAGCTCTGTATTATGCGGCCACAATGTTCATGGTTGAAGAGGTGTACACATTAGGAAACCGGTGCCCAGTGAAAGCAAACGAAAACACATGCCCTTGAGTGTTTATCCTGAGTCCAGGAAAATACATTAAGCAGGTCAAATAGAGAAAAGGGGCTAGAGGACAAGTGACTGTAAGGGGCAGGGGAGCAAGGTCCCAGCTGGAGGACCAGGCTGGCATCCAAAATAACAAGCATGATAGCTCACAGAGATGAAACAGAGCCAAGCTCGTCTGAGGGGCCGGACTTCCATCAGGAAAGGAGGAAGCATTTTCCTGAGGTGAAAAGATGGGACCCCACAAAGCAACCAAGTGCTAGAGAGGAAGTTGATGGTGACCCACTGTGCTATGCCTGTCCTAGGTATTTTCCCCCTTTATTTTTCCCAAATTGTTACATATGATACACAGGGACACAGGACAATTACTTGCCCATCTGTGCCTCTATATTTGGATTGCTTGAAAATGCTTCTGAACTTAAAAGGATGTAGCAGTACAAAAAAAGAATGACAGGTCTTTTGTTTTCCATGAGGCCAAGCTAGAATAGGAACCTGGATCTCAGGGTGTGACTGACTCCAAGCACAAGCCTATGCGTAAAGAACCTCTCAGTCATTCGCCAGAGGCTGTGCTGCAGTCCAGAATCAAAGCTGTACAAGTATCTCTGCCTGCACATCACATACTTCAAAATGGCCCTGTGCCAGCACCGAAGGCCAGCTCACAGTGCCCCCATCCCAGAGTCAGATGCTAACCATTGCCTCAGGGTCTTTGCCAAAGAGTGTGGGTGGAATCATTTGGTGAGCAGGGTTTTACAGCCAGTTTTCATACAGAGTACCATGAGCATCACCAAAAATCTGCATGTCTTCTGGGGCCCCCATCTCCCCATTCATAAAATGAGGATGATAATAATTGCCCTCCAATGTATTGATGAGGACTAGGAAATGTCACAAGCACACAGGCACAGGTGCTGAGGAAATGTGAGGAGCCATCCTTTGCCTCTCAAGGGAAATAGTACTCTGTGGAGACAGAAGCTAAGAAGGAGCTGAGCAGAGGCCTCGATGAGCCCTCGTACCCCAGGGTCCTTATAGCCTAGCTTGCCCAGGATGCAGTGCTGTGGAGCAATCCAGCTGGCCCTTGGATGTGGCTGCTCCAGGGTGTCTGATAGGTGCCCCCACCTATCTCCTCTGGAGACAGTGAACCCTGGGTTCCAGCTACCTCAGAAACATGAAGGTTCTTATGAAGAGGGAGTGTCATGTGTCACAGGAGATGTTGATATTGGGGTGTCTGTATTAACCCCACAGGGGTGAGGGGACAAGGAGCAGAGCCAGAGGCCCTGTGGGGGAGGGACAGGGTGGCAAGGATTCAGGAGACTGAAGGTAAAAAGGTCAAAAGTGTAGAATAAAGCACAGTTTTGAAGACTGACCAAAGAAACACTGGCTATTCAACGAGGGAGAGTCATCAAAAGCAAGACCAGCACTGGACATTAGATTTCCGGGGCCTATGGAACACTGCTTTGCTCTGGAACAAAGGCAGTGCGCTTTGAAGGCCCTGCAGAAAAGCCGGCAAAGCACAGAGAATCAAAACTTCTCGAGGATCAAGCAGACCTGGCGCAGGCTCTGAATAATGGGGAGGGGAGGTCACATCCCTTCATCTAATTACCAGCTCCACCATCTGCATCCCAGACACCAGGACGGCTACTGCGCATGTCTCCATCCAGCTGGGGCAGACACAGAGCTGACAAGATGGGAGTCTGTGGGGACACCAAGACACGTGAGTCTCACTTGCAGTCAATGTGTGACACAACCTGCCCTGTATTACCGTCTGCACCCAAGACTGAGCTCATGAGGAAATGTACATCACAAAAGGAGAAATCCCCCACGGAGCGGCCCTCATCCCCTCCAGCATGGAGCCGCCAGACCCTAGGCAGCTGCTGCAGGTGCTGCTGGGGCCATGGCCCTGACAGAAGCAGCTCTTGGAAACAGGTTCTCCTCCTCCATCCCATGCCAACACACACCACATGAAGGACACAAGCTGCCTAGGCTCCACCTGCTCAGAGGACACGAAAGCCAGGGCATGTGGACACACGCCACTCCTTTGCAGTGCCAGCTGCATGGGAGCCTAGGACCAGAAGCCCCATGAGGAAGAGCAGAGCAGAGCCGACCAATGACACTGCAGGCCAGATCAGTGAGATGGCCGCTCCCAGACACACTCAGCACATCAAACGGACACAGTGACCCCACTCAATGGCTGGCATACATAAACACTCACACATACATATATGCACAGAGCATTCTCATACAGACACATGCAACTTACACACATGCATACTCACATCTGCATCTATACACTCACATGCATACAAACACATGAAGATACCTATGTACACTCACAACTCACTTTCAAATGCACATACAACAGTCACACGTGCATTCTCTTAACACTACATGTATCCATATGTACACTACCTCTGCACATTCACAGTAAACTAACATAGGCACAATCTCAAATATATACATATGTGTGCACACATATGCACTCAGGCATATATACTCACATGCACTTAGACACAGACACATGCAGCCTACACACATGCACACACACATAGACCTATACATACACATACAGCTAATATATATACATGAATTTACATTCACACATACACATGCACACTCAAACATATGCATTCATGTACCTATAATTCATATTCACAAACAATTCAAACATATAATATACATACATTTACATGTACATGCAATTCATACACACCAACACACACATGCAGTGTATAGCTACACATTTACACATACTCATACTCTCACAATACACCCACATACTCACAAGTGCATACCTTAGACTTACACATCCATGCCCACAGACATACACAAACACATACACTTACATACACACACATTCTCAGACATGTGTCCTTCACACACATATACCACTCACACGGCTCACATGTACAAGCACACACATACTGCTGCTTACACAGTATGTCTCCCATGCACTGTTAACATCCTGTGGGAAATGTGGCTTCCATCACTCCACCCCACTTTAACCCCCCAGCCCCTGACAGGCCACCCCACCTCGTCCCACTCCTCCCGTGCCCTGCACATTCTGCTGACTTCGACATTTTCATAAACTCAGGTCTGGATTCTCCCCTGCTTCTTGGAAGGTGAGCATCTTGGTGGGTCAAGCTCAACTCTTCGACCTGCTGCCTTGGCAGTGCAGAGCCCCAGGTAGAGCCCAACAGCAGAGGACTGCTCTGAGCTTTCCCGGGGACAGGACTCAGGCTCGGAAGCAGCCAAGCCCTCCCTGTTCCAGGGCTCTTACCTCATTCACAAAGACCCAGTGGCTGTCCTTGGAAGCCAGGTTGGTCTCCACGGCCTGCAGAGAGAAGAGAACTCACGTGAACGGAAGCAAGCTGGAGCAGCCAGACACTCAGGGGGCTTGCTGAGATGGGGTTTCTAAACACTGTTCTGGCAGAAATTCCTCACCGAGCACCATGCCCCTGAGGCCTGCTCCAGCTGCCTTGGCCTCAGGAGACCTTTGGTTCCCCACGTTCTTCTTGCTCTCCTGCACCAGCCCAGAGCAAGGTGAAAGAAGCATTCCTGAAGGAATTGTGGGGCCATGGCATGCCTGCGGAGCCTGCCTCCCCCAAAAAGCACCTCTCTGCAGGAGCGCTATGACACCGCTCATCACAGCCTGAGGCTGCATCAGGAAACTGGAATGCTGGATTTATGGCAGCTTGTATCAAGGGACACAGGGAAGGCAAGCTCTGTACTCGGAGCAGGGTCTTCTCTGCTCCCGGAGAGTGGCCCAGCCCACTCCGCCTCACTGTGCTGTGTTCCATTAGTTACAGTGCTCACCCCCACAGGCTTGGATGGTTATTAGCGCTCATTCATTACTCATCTGTCTGCTCTGCCAATCTAGGCACCACACCAGGCCACTCATGACTCGGGGGAGAACTTTCAGTTGGCAGGCCACCTGTTTATATGTCATTGTTAGTATTTTGCATCTAATAGAATTTTTACTTCTCTCTTGGTTAGAAAAATAAAAATGTTCAAAACCATCTCATAGTGTCACCATTTTTAAAAAAAAAATGTGCTAATGTGATGACAATGTCCCCACTGGTCCCTCTAGAATCATCTCCCCTAGGTTTTTGGAGTGTCCTCTGCCAAAAGCTTCTACATCACAACTGCAAGTGCTATCTACACATGCATATCAAGCAGGTTTCTTTCTTAAAACCACACCAGAAACGATATATCAGGCTAACATTCTCATGTTTGACTTCTCAATACATGAGCAATGTATTTCCTGGGCAGTAGGCTACAACTGAGACACAGAGGGCTCAGAGCCTATGCCAGCAACCCCACCCTTGTGTGGCCCAGTAAGGTCCCAGGCCCTCTGGTATTGGGCCTCACTCCCCAGTGGTGGCTGTGCCCAATGCAAAGGTGGCAAAGGTAGTGAAGGTAGAGAGAGTGGACAGCCCAGGTGAGCTCCAGCCCCTATCCCTATGAAGACAGTGCCCCAGTGACAGTGAGAGTGGGCACAAAGACTTCCATGAGCCCACTGGAAATGGAGGATACAGATTCTGTTCTCTAGTCCATGAGTGAGAAGGTGCCAGGCTCTGAGAATACAAACAGACTCCAGACCAGAAGGGTCGACCTCCACCTCACTGCCTCTTCTGCACTCTGCTCATCTGTAAAATGGAAATGACACCTGCCCCTCCTGAAATCATCTGCCTCAGAAGCAGACATAGAGAATGGCATCCATCATGTTCTGAGTGTTCCCAGAAGCAGCGATGGGAAGGGAGCGCCCTCATCCTGTGCATAGGTCCAGCCTCACCTCCCCATCTGCTCACACTCCTGTTTGGGTCCTGGGAGCCTCTTTTGTCCCCACCAGCCCCTCATCCTGTTCACAACCACTACACATGAATTCTCAACTGCCCACAACACCAATCCAAACAGACCTGGCTGTGGGCTGCTGCCCGCTTCGTACCTGCTGGAGACTTTGGGTACCACTCTCACTCTCGGAAGAGGCGCCGGAGATGCCCTGGGTAAACACCTAAGAGCACTGGAAAAGTGAGAGGTCTGTTGAATGTTGGTCAACTGGGTCACCCTGCTTGATGGAAGATGCCACTCAGTGTGGCCAAGTCATCTGCTAGAACAGGGTAAGCCAATGGCCACTAAAGTGAGCAAGGCTTCTGAGAGGCCAGGACAGTGGAGTGCCTTTAAACACATGGAGAACAGTGTTATGCCAGAGACTGGAGTTGCTCTCTATAGCTCCTGACAGCAGGTTTTAAACTAATGGCTCAAATGCCAGAGAAGACAATTAACTCAATATCTGTAAGAACAACCTAACTTTCCATGTAGCTCAAGAGGATGCTAGTGGCCTTGCAGTCATGGAATCCCATCACAGGAAGTGCTGAGTTGTACAGCATTCACAGGTCAACAGAGAAGCTCTTCACAGTGAGAGCTAAGCTTCCCTCACACACTGACACACTATGGTTCTCAAGGCTGGCTGCATGACCCCGGATGTCCCCACAACTCAGGATCCTAACCTACTGGGTGCAGTGATGCTCCTGGAATCTGGAGTTGAATCCAAGCTGTACAGGTGAGGGGGCCTCTGCTGGTCCACGCTGGAGCCAGCACTGTGGACCACTTAGCAACAGCAGGGAGCCCACTGGAGCAGGTAGGAGCCCAGCTCCCTTAAGGAGTCTTCCCACCAGGTGTCAGACTCACACAGGACAAGATATTCACAGGGAGAATTGATCAGGAAACCCAGCAGGACAACTGGCCAACTTCCATGTCCTACTTTCCCTCACCAATTAAGTAGCAGCTAATTTGTTAAGCCTCTTTTCCCCACACGGAGATAAAGGGCACTTGGCTGCAGTCTTTCCAGAGGCTCCCACAGAGGCCAGCCAGGGTGACAGGAAGAGGCAGCTGCTGCAGGCTGTGTAAGAGCCCACTGGCTTCCTCTGCAGTGCCTGGGGCTTCCAGCCTGTGGGAAGGGCCTAACACTGCAGCTCAGACCCCAGGGCTCCCTGACTGCCCTTCTAAGGGGTGCTCACCTGTGATCCCAGCACTTGGGAAGCTGAAGTGAGAGGATCACTGCAAGTTTGAGGCCAGCCCGGGCTACAAAGACAGTTCAAGGTCAGCCTGAACTGCATAGTGAAATCCTGTCTCAAAAAGACAAAAAATAGGGCTGAGGATATAGCTCACGGCACAGCATTGCCTGGCAAGCACAGGGTCATGAGTTCAATTCTTGATACAAAAAAAAAAAAAAAAAAAAAAAAAAATCCAAAAAAAACATCCTTTTCCTTTCTCTTCCAGCTGTGTATGGAAGCTGCTTTGGACCAGTGTAGGACAAGTCCTCCCCCACAAGCAAGTTCCCAGTGGAAGTTTGGCTGAGTCCTGTAGGCAACCTGCTCCACCCTGAGAGCCATTCCCACACGCCCACAGTGTTTGAGTACCAGCCAGGCTGTGTGCTCTTCCTGTGCCCCCTCACACCCTGTGCATATCTGATTCCAGACACTCCCATGTGCTCCCTCCCCACCTTGACATCCAAGTCTCTGGCTTCCTGAGCCCCGCATGGCACTCTGGGTACCCAGAACTTATACCTCTCTCCTAGACAAGGGGCACCAAGAGACAGACCCCACAACATTTGCTCCCTGCCTGGGGCATCCCATGCAACCTTAGCAACTTCCAAAATCTTCTGCAGGATGGAGTCAGAGTGACCTCCCTCGGCTTCCTACCCTTCCCTGCTCCCCACCCCTGGCTCTGTTTCTTGTTTTAACTCCTCTGGGAACGCTTCTTAATAAATCATTTTCACATAAATCCTCCTCTGCGAGTCGGCTCTGGGAGCCCAAGCTGAAACAAACACCTTCCGCCTGGGGTTATGGTGAGAGTTAAATGAAATTACACAAAAAGCCGACACCTGGGAGGAAGCACACGTAGAAGATCAGTCAGTAAGGAGGTCCCCACCTCCCTTCCCCTGGGGCTCCTGCCCGCTCTTCTTTGATGGGTGTTTTCCAAAGTGCACAAGTCTATCATCCCTCCTGCCCTCCCTCCTTCCTTCATACAACAGTTGGGGCATGCAGGCCCAACAGTCGTCGTCAAGCTCTGTATCCGAGTAACCCTGGAGGCATCTACGTAGAGGAGCTAACCCAACAGGCTATTGAAGGCAGCTCCTGCATCCTGCATGGAACTGACACCTCAGCTGGCCAGAGGACAGTGGTTCCTCAACATAAAGCTGAGGCAACCACTGAGATCCTCACAGAATGTGGAAGCCAGGACCCAAGTCAGGGTGAACCCAAAGGGGTTGCTCACTGCCATGGCCCAAACGTCACCCAGCACAGGTCACCTGCTAAGTGGCTACGATCCCTCCAAGGCCCAGATCCATCCTCAGGAACCATGAGCTTAGATCTGTGATCAACAGAGCCCTGTAAAAGTCCTGAGAAGGTGGACCTTCAGGGGTCAAGTCAGCATTCTTCAAACTCTTTTGCACAGAGGAGGTGACAGAAGCTAGAAGGGTAAGTGGCTTGTAGGACAGGCTGGGAGGGTGGACACTGGAAGCCAATGAAAAAGACATGAGATGCAGAAATATAGCTGGCTGTCATATGTGCATCACGTGCTGTCTGGTACATGGAGCCTCTGGAGAGGCAGAGTGAGGACAGAAAGGTATTTCCCTATATGTGAACAGCAACCTCACTCTGAACCCTAGTGGCTCACCATATAAGCATTGCTGGGGCATATATCACATGAGACACTAACATGCCATCCTGTCCTCTGTGGACAGGGGACATTTAAATTCTGTACTGGCTGCCCCAACCATACGGCTCCCCATAAGGAGGAAGGCTGAGGCCCAGCTCCAGCTTCTGGTCCCCAGCAGGCTCGGAAGGTAACAGAAGGCAAGCCAGGACAGAGAGCACCATGGATACCCCCTGTGGCACAGTGATACAGATGAGATCCTGAAGGAAGCAGAAAGGTCTGCAGCCGGGGCGCGTCCCCACGTCCCCAGCCTTTCCCAAATCGGGCTAAGTTCATGCCATGTCCAACACTAGGACAGCCTGCTTTTATTAGGCACCTCCTTAATACATTGCAATGTCTCCTCTGCACCTCCTTTACTTCTGACCATCTACCCAGGCCAGCAGGGGTTTGTCCCCCTCCACAGACTGGGACTGAGACCTCAATGTAGACTCAGATCTTCACAGAGGGCTTCCAGCCAGTACTCAGTACAGACCACATTTGAACCCAAGTCCAGCAACTCTGACACTCATGTTCTTTTTAATCACCTGGTCATGCTGCTCTGTAAAAGCCCAAACAACTGCCAGAGACAGTAGATGAGCTCAGGCCGGCCCTGTGACAGTGGGAACAGAACATTTCTCCTCATCTCTGTGAAAACACCATTACAAGCAGCGGTATCTTCCCTCTCCAGGTTACCTTGTTCCCAAAACCTAAGACCATTATGGCACCTGGATGCTAGGCATGAGGCTTCTTCTTGGCCCACAGGACTAGAAAAAGGGGGGGGGGGACCTCTCTGTGGAAGCCTTCAGTTCCATCATCGAGAATTTATTTTATGAAGTACAAATGACACTGACTATTTATGTGTGCATTAATTACTGACCACTTATCTGGGCACCGCCCTCCCCGACACAGGGAGCCCCAGATAATAAGAGGCTGTCACCAACTACCACCTTTTAAAAACTCTACCTTCAACATTTAGGAACACTCTCCCCCAGATGGAACCCAGGGCCTGGCACTTTCCCAAGGACAGACACCCAGTTAACTTTAAAGCCCCATGCTGCCTTTGCTACCGTGTGCTATTTAGGAACAATCCCTCCAAAGCAGGAAGGAGCGCAGTGTCCCCTCCTGTGCAGAGGAGGAGAGCGGCTGGCCGCAGGAGAAGAAGCCTCTGCAGGAAAATCAGCAAAACAGCCACGGGGAGGCCTGAGCTTCACAAGAGGTAGCCAGCACCCCAAGGCAACCTTAAAGAGCAGTTCTTATGGGGACTCCTGCATCCCACAGGGGCTGAGACCCCAACTCAGCTACTGCTGCCATTTACCCCAGGGCAAGTTTGTGGTATGCAGCAATTACAGTCACCACAGGAAGGAAATGCTTCCTGCGCATGTACACAATGTATCTTAAACATCCTACATCCTAGGCCCTGCCTTCATCAGAAATATGCCCTCAAGTTTTCCCCATGGAAAGCATTCTCCCTGCTCTTGGCTTTGTGCTTATTTCTAGATGCCACCAAAAATTCTTTGGCCGACTCTGATAAGTGCACCTATGTTTTCCCCGCATCCTTCCCAGGAGCCAGCTCTTCCTGATCAAGTATAAATCATGAAGTCCCACCTCCTCATCTTTCTGCCAGAGACTTCTCTAACTAAGCTCAGAAACCCAGCCACAGCAGACAAGGAAACCCCTTCACTTGGGCACAGGGAAAGGTAGCTTAGTTTGGGGCCACATAGGTGAAGAGGAGGTGAAGAGTAACTCTCATGCTGGATCTGGGAGGAAAGGAAAGCAAGAACAATAATCTAAATATGGTAACAGATAGATGACCGATTTCCAGTCAATCATGAGACTGTTGTGGTCCACACCCTCCCAGTTGCCCCAGTTAGAGATAAACAGCTGAGTATAAACCCAGCAGAGGGCAGGAGCAGCAGCTCACAACCTCCCGGGGAGAGGATTCATTATAGATCATTTGCGGATCCTTCAGCTAGAATAGAGATGGTTCCAGGTCTGTGCAGGAAGCGCAATTTACCTTAATAAAAAGTGAGAATATGCTACATGTGAACAATTTATAAGGAAGTGTTAATATCAGCAGAAAAATGAAATAGCATCTGCTCGCAGGCACGATCTGTTTAATAAGATCAACTCGGAGAATGGAAACCAGGCAGTGCCAATGAGTATCGGCTAATGGATACTCGGGTTTTAATCAATGATCTACCATTTCCCCACGACCCAGAAGGCACAGAAACCAAATCAGGCTGTCTACATTGTCCTTCCGGAGGCTACTTGGGCTGGCTCCCGTAGGGAAGCCACAGGAGCCTGGCTCTTCTACCCTGGCTCATCTCAGGAATGAATAAGCAAGACATTCAGGCTTCAGCCTCACGGATCGCCACACGCGCCCTTTGTGAAAACCAAAATCTCCAGGAAGACAAATCACTGCAGAGCTTATTGATGCCCTGATCTGGCTCCGCAAGAGTGAGAGCGGCCACCAGCCTCTGCAGGACGGGCTGTGAACCAGCAAGTGACCCAGTGCTTCTCCACCAGGGCAGTGGATGCGGACCTGGAGGACAAGCAGCTGCTCTAAGCTGCTCCTCCTCTGCCTGCCGCTCATCTCATGCTTCTGATGAAAGCCAAGTCCAAGCCTGATGGCCAATGTTGCCTGCTCTCTCCCTGCCCTGCATTTCTCCATGCTACCCCAGGGCTTCAGATGCTGCTGCTGGTATCCAGGGCCCAGCTCCAGACACTCACAGCATCACACACTACAGGCAGGGAATGTGAAGACAGCTTGGGACTGAAGAATCCCTCTTGGGGCTGCTGGGTCACATCACACCCTCCCAGGTATAGCCATCGGCCCCCAAGACCCACATCATGGTGGGGCATCCACAGGGGGTGGTGGACAAGGACACCACCTCAAGCTGCTTGATTAAAGCATTGGCCTTCAAGGTTAACACCATGGTGACTCCTTCAAATCCTGCTCCATGCGAACCTGCAACTGCTTCTGCACACGGACTTAATTCCTCTGCTCAGCCCAAATTGTTTTTAAAAGATGGAAACATTCGAGTTCTTTTTTAAGGCAATAAAGTTGAAAGTAGCAATTCTTTACCAAGCTGATAAGAGCTGCTGGGTGTAATTTGTATTCTTTTTTATGAGCCTGACTTTTTGGAGAATGAAACAGAAAGAAAAATATATTCTTTTCAGTTCTTGAGACAACAGCCTTTTCTTCCTTGGGGTGCTGGGAGGAGCTCCCTAGCCCTGGAATTGACAGAAAACAAGTCCCTGATTTGGGATTTGAGAAAACTGGGGAGGCATCTTGTGGACAGAACAGAGCAGGTGGCACAGCTAGGGGACAGGCTGCTGCTCACGCACCTTCAGGGCCTCAGGGAAACCTTGATGGGGCTCAGAGGCCCTGAGAATAAGAAGCAGAGGAGACCAGAGGTTCAGTGAGTGCTAGGTAGGGAAAAGGAATGAGTTTTAGAGTCCAGAATTTAAATTGCTTTATGGTCTTTAAAACAGCCTTTTTCTAAGGGCAATGCCCTGTGCTAGGCAGTGGAGCCCAGGTGTGGGAAGTGCTTCTGTTTTTCCCGAATCCCTAGGGATCTGCAGTAGAACCAAACAACGTAGCAATTAGCCCCAGGGACAGAGAGGAATCAGGAACCACAAAAAGATATGCTTAGTCCTGGGGAAGTCTCCCACCTGCCCCAGTCCCCCAATGACATACAAAGCATCTTGAAGGTCCCTACCCACAGGAGGCCTTGCTGAGAGAAAACAGGGCAGCTACTGGGCTCCCAAGGGACAGCAATGCCAGCTTCAAGGGAAGGCAAAGGAAGACACAGGGTCTACAGGGGCAGCGGCTCAGTCACATGTTCCTGTGTTGTCAATGTGGATTTGGTTCTAAAGTTATTAGAGAAAGTAACAATCAATTAAAAGAAAGATTAACCAGGAAGATTCACTAACACATGCATAGAGTACGGCACAAGCATTCTAATTCATACACAGGGCTCTTCATCAATTCCCCTAGCCTATCATTCTGTCCTTGAGTGTACCAATTAAACCCCGTAATAACCTGGCCCTCATCTACCTCAATATTCCAACCACTCTGAGTGTGAGCACCGCAGGTGTGAGGGTGATCTGCACTCCAGCCCTGCCCTGACCACACTGGAGGCCCCGGGCAGTTCATGTATCTTTCCCTGGCTCTCACCCAGTGGCAAGCTCCATCTTGCACTCTGCCTGCTGAACCAGAGGTGGCACTATACAGCCTGTGAGCCAATGGGCTCCCAGTTAAATGTGCACACCGTGTATCTAAAGTTGGTTCTGCCATTGCATCAGAGGTGGGAATGATGTTAGCACAAACCATGACTTGGCTAGCACCTGATACACAGCCAGGCCCACTTCTTCAGGACCTCGTGCCAGGCAGAGGGTCCTAGCCTTCATCCCACAAGTCGAGACTTCCCAGATTATGGTCCTTGGGACAGAAGCATCTCAGGATACACTCACACTTAGGATATATTCACATTTCATGTGTTTTTTTTTTTTTAATCTGATCTCCAAGTTTAAGATTCCTGCCTCCTCTCTGTCCTGACCTTGAGAATCACAAACACACTACCAGAAAAGCCCAGTCACAGAAACTCCACATACACCTGAGTTCAGTGCTTAGCCAATGTATCTCCCCAGAACATTAGATTTCTTTGTTCAAGAAACATATCCCACAGGACACTGAGGTGATGACAGGAACAAAGTAAACTACATGAAGATCCAGCTTTTGGGCACCTGGAAAAGGAAGTTAGGATGGGAAGTGCCGGGTCAGATCTGGGTTTCAGGTGGTGGCCTGGTGGACAGGAACTTCAGAAGCACCACAAGGACAGTTAGGAAATCAGTTTAGGGCAAGATACAATGGTCCAGAAAGGTGGTGCTAAGGACTGCAAAAAGTTGAAAAAAAAAAAAAAGGACTGCAGCAGGGTAGTGGTCACTGAGTGGGAGATAGTACCCAGTGAGAAATCAAGTGAGTTTTGATGGAAAAAAGGAATCTAAAGTGACTTCTCGATACAACCCCACAAAGAGGAATTAGGGACAAGTGAGATAGTTCAGTGGGCTAAGCTCCTGCTTAGGCAAGCACAGGGACCAGGATTCAAACCCTGGCACTGCATGTTGTGCTGGCCCAACCCCAGGCACGCTGAGTCCAGGCGTGGGTGGTGCATACTTGTAATCCCAGAGCTGGGGAGGCTGAAAACAGGAGGATTGCTAGGAGTTGGAACTGTGTAGTGAGACCCTGCACCAAATACATTTAAAAAAAAGAGGAATTAGACCCAGCTCAGTGGAGAAGATGGTGACTTCAAACGAAACTTCCTGGGGCCCAGTGAGTGGGAGAGGTCTACTGTAAATGTTAGAGAAATGTGTGTCATTTGGGGAATGATCAGGAACCAGGTGAACAGCAGGTAGCACAGTAACCCTTAGGCTGGGGAGTACCTCATCTACCAGAGCAAGGGCCAGCAAAGGCTGCCTTGGTCCACACACACACTGGTGACTCTTGAAGGGTAACAGCCAGGCACAGAGTGGCAGGAAGACAGAAGCCATCCCTTCTTGCCCCTTTGAACTACAGGTTTTCTACTGTTGCCAACTGATTACATTCCTAGGAAAAGCACAGTTCACACCCAGCTGCCTCACTTTCAACCCACAAGGATTTGTTAAGAGACATATTGTACACACATGCAGGCATGCATGCGCACACGTGCAAACCCATCTACTTATTTCCCTTTCCTGACTTTCACAAGGGACTGCCCAGGGTACATCAAAGACTCTCTGAATGATTTCCCACTCATCTTGTAAATGCCTCACATTGGGATTAGTCCAGGGCTCACTCCAAAGTGCACAGGCAACTTGGGGTACTCTTCTTGTACATCACCTTAGGTTTATTAGTCAAAGTTAATTTTATGAGCCGAGAACAAAGCTTGATCAGCCAAGGCAAATGTAGACCCAAGGCCTAGTTCTTTCTTTTTCTATCTTGCTTTTAACTGCCCTGGGTTTTGATGCTCCATCTAAAAAGCCAGATGTTTGGGTTTCAACCTAAGCCAAGAGTCTGCAAGCAGGAGGTTCCCAGTGGTGTGAAAACCCCTAATGTTTTGGGAAGTAGGGGAAGGGTATCCCACAGGGGAGTCAGAGACAGTGGCAGAGCTTTTGCTACTTAGGAGCAGAAAATCTTTGATTTGGGGAGAGACCCGTGAAACCTGACAACAGTGCAAGAATGTTGAGAGGTGGACTGTCAAGGAGCAATTGGCACAGGTACTCTGTACTCCTAAATAGGCTGATGTCACTCTCACAGGAGTGGGCTCCTGATAAGGGCACATTTCACCCCCTCTTATTCTGCCCCCCTTTCTTACTCTTCCAGTTTGTCAGAGGATGATGCAGCATGAAGCCCTTGCCAAATCCCAGCTACCTGATCTTGTACTTCCCAGCCTTAGGGTAACAAATGAACTTCTTTCTCCATAAGTATCCCAGCCTATGGGAACACAGAAGGCAACTCAGAAAGGACAGAGGCATACTTGTCCACTGCAGGGGGCAGCTGGCCATGGCGGGGGCTGAACTACTTCTTCAGCTTCCTGACCACCTTTGCCAGTAGCATCACCTGAGCAAATTCCTTTTCTTTTTTTTTAAGGATTTTTTATTTTTTATTTTATTTTTTTCTTGTTTCGGAACTTTTGTTTGTTTATTTATTTTTATGGCTGGCTCAGCCTGCCCTGAGGGCAGGGCTGGCACAGCATGTGGTGCCGGGGATCGAACCACGGTACCTGCAGCCGCCTAAGCTTTCCTAAGCAGGCGCTTTAGACCGCTGAGCCATCCCGCTGGTCCCTCCTTTTGTTTCTTATTAACTTGGTTCTAAAACTTTTTACAAACAATAGGGAAAATAGTACCTATTTTAAAAATTTGAGTGTCCAACAATGGTAAGACCAATATGCTGAACAAGAATATAGTCAAAAGTTTTTAAAAGTAGAAGAAACAGTAACCTCAAAGCACAAAATGATCAGCATAGGCAGTAATTTGCAAACTTATTACCTATACTAAATCACGATTTTTAAGGCAATGTTTTTGGAGCCTTTAATTTTTTAAAGCCCTTCTGTTGACAATGGCAGTCCCTTATCTCCCATCATGCTCCCAAGAGACAAATGCTTATATTTCTTTGGCCATTTCTTCATGATTTACTTCCATATTTCTGATTCTCCTTAATCATGTCCTGACTGCAGCACTCCTTTGGTCCATCTGAGACACACGCATTATCTATTGCCTTCCTGATATGGTAATGAGGATTTAAATCTCTCCTACAATCCTCATTTATCCATTCCCCTTTCCAATATTTCCATTTTAGTTGTTGTCTTAGTTACTTTTCTTATTGCTGAGCAAAATATCTGATACCCAAAGTTAAAGGAGAAAACGTTCTTCCCGCTGCTTCCTGTGAGGCCCTCAGGCCATCTTTTCTATTTTCCATTTCTTCTCAGAAATCAAGATCTCTATCTTTGTAGTCCATAGCTTGAACGGAGCTCCTATTCTGGCCAAATTCAAAGCATTACAAAGTATTCTGCTGGTCTCTTTGCTCTTAATTCTCAACACAGATCTGGCTAAAATCTGCCAACAGTAACAATGCCATGGCATCAACACTAGACTGCCTCGAAATTTCTTCCGCAAGATCAATTAGTCTGCCACTCTTAATCACAGGGTCAGGCAAAGTCTCTGGATACAAGCAAAATGCAGGCAAACTTTCTGCTAAGATATAACACACATGGCCTGTAGTCCAACAATCAATGCAGTGTTTCTTCCCAGCAAAAACCTCCTGAGCCTGGTCCTTACCCTCAGGATTTCCATCAGCATTCTGGTCTTACGAGTAGTGAATCTCTCATTAAACATAGCCTAAGAGTTCCAGCTCTCCTTTCTTTAGCTAGCTTCTCTGAACCCTTCCAAACTCTTCCCACAAGCCAGTCCCAAAGGCTCCTGAACCACATGGTCAGATACCATCACAGTAGGGACCCCACTCTAAGTACCAAATTCTGTCTTACTTAACTTTTCTCATTGCTGAGACAAAATAACCAACACTCACAGTTAAAGGAAAATACTCAACACTCAAAGCTAAAGGATGAAAGATTTGTTTAGCTCACATTCTGTAGAGATTTCAGCCCATAATCAGCTGGCCCCAAGACAGCTTAGCAGAAAGTTTACCAGCACAAAGCAGAAGGGTAAAAACAGTTTACAGTAGGCAGAAGGTAGTAAAGCAACAAAGAACCTTAACGGGACCTTTCTTCCCCTTTTATCTTATCCAGGCTACTTAGCAAGGTAGCACTTACACCCTCAATCCTAGTGTCTTTGAGCCAAGCACTGCCCATGAATCAATGCCACTGTCACACATTGTAGATCCAGGCACTTTTCAAAATCCCCACCTATGACTACATGAGGTTTTGAGGGGACATCAAGACACTAACCATAACAGTCATATCCCAATTTTTAAATTAAATCCACCTTCCCAGTTTCTAACTGCACCATTCACATTAGCCAAGGTACAGAGTCAATGTAGATGGCCATCAATCAGTGAATGGGTAGAAAAATTAAAGCATAAATATACCACAGGATGATAGATATCCTTTAAAGAGAAGGGAAATCTTGCCATTTGTGGCAACACAGATAAACCCAGGGAACATATGTTAAGTGAAATAAGACCAGGAGAGAAAAACATACTGCATGACCTCATCCACATGTGGATGCTAAAAATGCTGATCTCATAGAAGCAGAAAGACAGCAGAATGTCATTACCAGACATTACTGGCCAAGGAGCAGATAATTACAACTAGATGGGGGCATGGATTTTAATCTGTATGCAGACAAGACAAATAGCAAGAGAAAGTAGATGCTTAATTGTCCAGGGGTCAGAGAGTAAGGTAGAAGGGCAGAAATGACAGAGGAGATGGGGAGAGAAATGAGGAATGCCTAATAATGGTTGTGGAGTTTCTCTATCATGTCACAAAAACATTCTAACATTGTGTGATTGCTGCTCAGCTCTGTGAACATACCCAGACCCACTGGATGGCACATGTAAAATAGATGAGGTGCAACACGTGAATCATATCACAGTGAAGCTGTTTATAAAAAATTAAAAAGTTCTGACTTTATAATGATTATGACATTTTCTACTGAGCCAAGTACTGAGTTATAATCATATTTCTTTTTTCCAACTTTTGCTTTTCTTACATTAACAAACATCTTGCTTTGTACCTACTAACATAAGTTGTATGATATGGATCTCCAAATGCTGAACCATACAAAACAAACCTTCAGAGTCCATCTGCCCTGGAGACAGCCCTTGGCTGCTGGCTGCTGGTGGCACTGGCTGGACTCTGGTCAGGTCCCAGGACTCTCCTGAGACTCTCTTTTCTACCCTGATCCTCTAGACCTGTTATTTTTACTTATTTTTGTTTTAATCTTTTACTTTATTCTTTAAAATTCATCTGATGACAGCTTCTAGACATTGGGGCAAGGGGTGTGAATTTTGAGTCTTTGGAGGTATGGACATTCTTTGCTACGATAGTGACTGGTAGTTTCACTTAGCACAGAGCAGGACATAATGAGTTAATATTAATTCTCCCACAGGAATAATCTTTCTCCAGTGTCTTCTTACATCTGTGTCATATGTAAGAACTAAAATTCCATTTTAATTCCTGTTCCTTTTTATGTCACTGCCCATCCTTGTTTCAAATGCATAGTGACCCCTGGTTGTCTTTTCATACTTAAAGTGAGGATTGCAAAGCTCACTGAAGGGTATAGGATGTAACTTGCGGATTTCTACCATAGTCTATTCCCAGTTCAGCACCAGGTAATGTATAAGTAAAAGAAGTTTACTCAGCTCACAGTTCTAGAAATAAGTACAGCCATGATCCTGACAAAGTTTTGTTTTTCTTTTTGTTTTTGATTTTGATTTTTTTTTTTTTTAATCTGGGGTTCGAACTCAGGACCTTGCACTTGCCAGGCTGGCACTTGTGCCACAGAGCTATCTCCCCAGCCCCTGACAAAGGTGCCACTGACTCTGTCTACAAGTCAATCAGCTTCACAGTGGAAGTCCATCTGAGAAGGAGCAATGAATCCAGACAGGAAGCAACAGTTCCGGGAACTGACCGTGGTCCTGAAGGAACTGCTTTAGAATTTCTGAGGGTGACACTATCAAGACCTAATTAGGCATGACCCTGAAGGTCCCAATGCCTCCCCACACTGGCATACTAAGGACCAAGCTCTCAGCACAGAAAACTCCAGGAGATTCATTCAAGTCATATCCACACCAGAACAACTTCCTTCCCCTTGCCTTGGAAGACACCCCTCTCCTCTCCTCCCCCCACCCCCATCACACTTGGAAGTGTTTTCTCTGGAGGTACTGACTCTCCATAAAAAGAGACCTACAACATCCTGTCTTAAGGAACTATAAGGAGAGGAAGGTAGAGTCCCTTTCAAGGCCACACCCCCAGTGACCTAAAGACCTTTCCCCACCCCACCTCTTAAAGGTTACAGTGCCTCTCACTGACTGGGGACCAAGACTGCTTCACAAGGATTTCTGAGGGAGACTTATCCAAGCCCAATAATCTGCTTTCTGGGAGACCAGGAAAATAAGTTAAAGGCCCAGGCCCACACAACACCATGCAAACCTCTGCTTGTTTTCTTCTGCCTTCTGCTACCTGCCTCATCCTACTTTCTGGGGTCTCAGGGCTGAGACTCTAAGAGGTCTGTATAAAGAACCAGCATGTCCCCCAGTGCCAGTCTATTGCCAAGCATCAAAAGTTAAGGCTGAGGATGTAACTCAGGGTAACAGTATTGGCCTCACATTAAAATTGTAACATCTTTACATGTGCTAGGTCTTGGACCTTGTGACTTAGGTAACAGTAAACACAGAAAACCAATAAGAATTGCCGTAGGGGAGGATCAAACATAAACAACCAATCAGAACTGTTCAAGCCATCAGAAGTCAGCACATCAGGAAGTCAATCAGAAGTCAAAAGCTCTCTGATTTCAGCTAATAAGAGAGGACTTCTGTCATTGGCATCTGAGACACTAATTGATAGAGGCTGAGCACCTCTAATAGGAAATGCTTGGCATCTTAAGTGTTTCTCATTTCTAGGGTTTTGATTTGCATAGGTTAGGTCATGCCTGTGCTCTCAAAAGTTGGATTTGGGAGTCTTTTGCAGTTCTTGATTTCAGCTTAAGGATGTCCTATCTATATGAAGCAACTGATAAAGGCCAGGACAGAGATGAGTATGACCTGTGTCATCCTGATGAAAGAGGCTGTCTAGCAGCAAATCCAGAAATAAAGACAATATTATCTTTCTGTGCCATGTACAAAAAAAAAAAAAAAACTACTTGAGAACCTAAACTACAAAATTTTCTCGTAGAGAATGCATTTTCCTAAGTTTTGGGAAGGTGGAAGCACTGAGCAGGGTTTGGGGTTGAGGAAGGGATAGCTCCCTTCTCTGCTCGCATACTACCCCTGAAGGTTACTGGGGGGCTCTACCTTCTTTGGAACCCAGTGGTAGAGCAAGTGGTACTGCCTAGAGAATTCTTAATCAAGTCTCAAGCCCACGTTGGGCTCAGGCCTATTTATCAGTTCTCAAGGGGAGCATGTCAGATGCTCATCCAACAGCTTCATTGGCCTGCCTGCTGGAATAAACACCCTGCAGGCAACCCCCATTATGGAGATGGCAGCATCCACCAGTAACCCGAGAACTGACATTCCATCAGTTGGATGCACATGAAGGCTGAGGATTTATCATAGTCTGTTCAAAGAGATAGTTCAAACACAGTGGCTTGCTTTGATCAACACGTCCCCACAGAAGGATGAATGATTTAAAAGTCTACAGAAAAGGGAATCTGGGCTTCTTTTACAAAACTACAGGATCCTTCAGCATAAATACCCTGTCCACTGTGCAAGTGAGTTAAGGGACAATAGGGAAGTCATAGATAGTGTCTCTTTCCTCAGTTGGACCAGGTTCTATTGAGTGGCATGGGCAAGGGACAGAGGATGCCCATGGCCTGTGAAAGGAGAGCAAGGAGAGTAGACCAGACAAGTCACAGAGCGGCAATGCAGGTGCAAAGGTAAGGGTGGCAGGAGGATTAACAAAAAGCCACTAATACCTTGTGAAAGTACCCAAGAGCTAAGCCTACCTGCCCTCATCTTCCAAAATAACAGTAAGTACAACTTACTCTGAGTCCAGTGGGACCATGATATATCCCCAACCACGGACAGGAAGAATCTGAGGCTGCACAAACGGTAAAGATCAAAATGACCTTCCCTGGGCAGAACAGGAGTCTAGACAAGATAGAGCCTAGATGCTCACTTATGGATGCTGGCACAAAATCAGATGTTCTGCTCAACAGAAGCACTTCACACATCGCCTTCTGCACAAGTAGGAAGAAAAGTCCTTGATTTTTTTTTCTTAATCTCTTTCTTGTGAAATATTTCTGTGCTTTTCAGAGCAGAAAATGCAGGGAGTATGAAAAGGGCAGTGAGAGGCTCTGTTCACTGCCTGTCCATGGGCAAGACACAAAGCCTGACGTGGACACTCCAGGAGGAAGGATTCCTGCTGGCGGGTGGCTTCAGCCTTTCAGTGCCTGAGCAGCTGGCTATGGCCATGGCAGAGAAGCATGAGAGAGGAAATCTGTTCACTTGATGGGGCCAGAAGCAGAAAGAGAGCAGGGAGGAAAGGATGCAATACAGCCCTCAAATTCAGGGCCCTTTATTTCATTCAGATACACCTAGAAATGTGCTTTATTCATCCCTTAGGCATCTCTCAAGTCAATCTAGTGGACAGTCAAGGTTAGCCATCACGGATGTCCGCTAGCCGGCCAGTAAGAGGTCAATACAAACAGGAGGGAAACCAGTCTGGCTGGTATAGGCCTGGGCTGGAGAGGCAGGCAGCCTGCCTGGACTGGAGGTCCAGCAGGGAGTCGCAGCAAAGACCAGGGGGACTCTCGATACCCTAAGGCAGAAGGAGTCTTTGGGGGACCTAGCCTTGGCAGCATCACTTTGGGGAGGCATGGTTTGGAGAAAGGTTTTGGCATAATTTGGTTAGGTATGGCAGAGGCTGTGTCTTGGAGAGGTGGAGCTTGGGGTGGGACTTGGGAAGGCTGTACTTCTTGGGAAGTCAGAAGAAGGAAGTCATGCTGCAGGGAGGCTCTGGACCTTCAGGAGCTCGTTAGTGAGCAACAATCTTTGCTGCAAATAAGTCCTAGGGACCATGCCCAAGATAAAGCCACCTTGGACTTTAAGGACTTTCCTAGTTATTTTCACAAAGATGTATTTCTTTGTCCAGCTGGAAATGGATATCAGAGTCTTACCCATGTGATGTGAGCACTCTATCACTGGACTACAGCCACAGCTACAAGAAAGATGAATCTTTTTTTTTTTTTTTTTTTTGTATTTTAGGGAGGGGTCTACAGGGTTTTCAGACCCTACTAGATCAGACTTGTAGTGATCAGCCTGTTCACAGCCTTCCAAGAGCTGGGATTATAGGCACATGCTACCACACCCAATCTCAATTACTGTCTCAGTATGCAGGGGTAGGGCGAGCCCAGCAGGCTCCGGGGATCAAATTCCCAGCCCCAGCCCCTGCTTACACGTGCTTTAATCCACTGAGCTATTTGGCTGGCCCAGGAAAGATGAATTCTAAGCTAGCTTATATCATGGAGAAAAAGGTCAGATGCAGACTCTAGAAAATAGCAGGCTAAGCATTTGGTGACCCTGTAGGTCCCCATTAAGCCCTTCCAGCAGCCCCTCCATCAAGGTCCCATAATGTCTGTCATCAGGGAGGAGCTAGCTGAGCAGAGAACGCTATGTTCACCACAGAAAGTGAGGTAGAGCCAGGAGAGAATCCTAGGTCTTCTGTTGGCCACAAGATACCTCAACTGCCTCCCAAGGGAAATCACAGCAAGAGGAGGAGGTTAGAAGTTGGAGTTGGTGAGCTGGAGAACACATATGTCCCACCACAAAACCATGGCCAATCAGGGAGCACAGAGAGACACAGCCCCAGCCTCTGCACCAGGGTGCCTTCAGAGCCAGCATGCGCATGAGTGTCAGTTTGGTCCTCCACACACCTGGAACATGGGTGCAGGGCCCCTTCTGAGCACCAGCAGCAACTGTGCGCCAGCCCCAGCCCACAGCAGAGCACAGCCCCTCTGCCCACTGACCCCAGCAGAGTTGCTCCCAAGACGCGGAAGACATCAATTTGTATCACTAAGTGCACAGCATCTGCATGCCCAAGCACTTGAGCAGATGTGTTCCATGTGTCAATTCCTGCATTCCTCAACAATCCCCCAGGGAAAGTACTGTGCCTAGCTCCATCCTACAGATGAGTAAACAGAGGTTAGAGTGATCCTACATGTCAAAGGCCACAGAACTAGAGAGCTGTAAAGCCCAAGCTTAAAGCTAACAGTGAAAGCCCTCTTGGTTCATACCAAGACTGCTGTAGCTTTGGGCTGCTGAAGGAATATCCATGAGGGCCTACTGTGTGTCAGGGCCAGTGTGAGAGTTGAGAAGACAAACATCACTGAGATCAAGCCTATCTTCCTTCAGTGTGAACATAGGTGGGGACTTCAACAAGGGGATGGATACACAGGGCTCTCTAGGAGCACTTAGTAGGGCAACTACCATGAACTCAGAGAGTCAAAGAGTTACATTTTAAAAGTCAACTGGAAGCTAGCCAGCAAGATACCCCAAGAAACTGAATTTTAATTCTTCTCAAACAGTTAAGCTCTTTCTTGTGCCAAGTCAAATCCCTGGGAAGCTCCAAATCTGGATGATATCATTTTGGCTTCAAGGAGAAAAACTCACACCAAACCAGAATATCACATTGTTTATGCCTTTGGCTATCAGCCAGGACTGATAGAAGCAACCACCATATGAATCACATTTGCATTGTTTGCAGAACTGCAAGCAAAGACACTATCCATTATGTTGTTCCATGTTCCTTATCTAGAAATGCTTGTGATAAGTGCCTCCCAAAGCACAAAGCTAAAAAGGAAAAGAAGAAGAAGAAAAGATTAAAATACAGAGGCCTCTCTGCTGATGGACTAGAATTCTTCGCTGTGAGCACAGGAGTGATGCATTCCACTTGTCTCTGCTTGCCTCGCCTACCAGGAAGCTCGGAACTCAGGGCAATGTGAAGAGCTTCTTGCAGCCTCTGTTTCTTGGCACAAGGATTCTTTTGTCCTTAGTTACGTAACACTGTTTTAACCGATTTCTCCTTTATTTCTCTCAGCCAGCTCCTGAGAGGCATTTGACGCATTCCCAGTGGAAGTGTCTGTGGCTACCCTGCAGAACGTGTGTGGGTCCTTGAGTCCACGTCACTACCATGCTGCATGACATGACCAAGGCATTCTTATCCTCACCCACAAAGCAAGGGGACCACAGAAGATGATGTTGATGCAGAAGGCACTGAACAAGAGAGCTCCTCCTTGTGTGTGATCTTTCCATGCTAGACTTGAGTATGTTGCTATCCCTTGTCCTTATGCCTCAGACAAATCTCCGCCCTTAGGAGACAATAAGTAAGAGGTGCCTAGAACACAATAGCTCGTAGGAAACACAGCAGAAACCAACAGATCTGACCAGAGAGTAGATGTAGACAGCTGAGTCATAAAATTATCCCCCTTTTAGGTAGATGTGTAAAGAGAACACTGTCTCTTTATTTCCCAGAACTTCCTTCACAAGCCTCCAATTCCATCTTTGGACGCTCAAATGGATAGGATAAGCACATTGTCAACTTCACATCTGGGTCACTTTGGGACTGGCTGCTCCCTCTGATGGGTGCTCAGTCTTCTGCATCTCCCACATCCCACTCCTATCCCCTCTCTCAAACCTGTCCCTCCCTGTAAGCACTGGGTTCTAGTGACTTAGTGGCTGCATGGAGGGCCTCAGAGATCGCCCGTCTGGTCTGGACCTTCCCATGTGCTTGGTTTTACCAGTAGGCTTGGAGGCTGGCTCCTCACTGGGTCAGCACTGGGAGCACCTGCCTGGATGACTCAGCTCCCATCAGGGACAGACCCTTCTCCAGCTCTGCCACATTCTCCCTTCAACCATAGCTGGCACAGTCCTCCCCAGGGTCACTGTAGGAAGCACATTTCATCTTGTTCTGCAGTGGATTCCAAAGCCAACTTCCCTCTGCCTTTGCAGAAAGGATCAAAAAATGGGCTTGTGACACCAGAAAATGGGCTAGCACACCCTTCCTGGCAGCCGCTGTCCAGGTCTGGGCTGCATTCACATCAGGAAACTTAGGTAGTGACCACTTCTAGAAAACCAAAGCTTTGTTTTATTTTATAAAATTAAACCCCATTGAATCCCATTGATATATATCTGCAATGATTCATCTAAATTTTATAGACCCTAGACTTTCTCCAGCTGGAACCCCATGATCAGTCCAGAATAACACATGGGATCGATAGTTTTAATTGTAAAGAGACAATGGGGGCTCTGGCTGCCCCAACCTGTTTAAATCTTGTCATTTCTTTTGAGAGGCCAGGAGGAAAGGATGTGAGTTCACTTTCACAGCATGGTGCCAAAGGGGTGGGACAGGCAGAATGGACAGAGCCAAGCCCAACTGGAGGAGAGCAGGAGCCTCCCAGGGAAGAAGAGGCCAAAGCAGGAAGGAAGGGCCTCAGCCAGCACATGCTTCCTCTGGAGGGCTGTCTTCTTATACCAAGACTGGCTCCCCAGGGGTGGGAGCCCAACTGAGTAGGGTATGTTCTTTCTCTCTTTCTTTCTTTCTTTCTTTCTTTCTTTTCATCTTGATTTCTTTTCTTTTATGCTTCCTTCTTTCCTTCCTTCCCAGTATTGGGGGTCAAACTCAAGACCTTGTGTTTACCAGGCAGGCACTTATAGCACTGAGCTACATCCCCAGCCCCCAAACCCAACAGAGAAAAGACTTGGCCTGCTTAGTGATTGACAGATGGGGGAGGGGAAAGAACTAGACCCACACATCAATCTATGACATTTGTTCTTTTATTCTTCCAACTTGGAGATGGTTGGTTTCCATAATCAGAAAAATACCACATCGGCTCGAATCCCAGATGTGCCACAGCCAGCTGGTGTCTTTGGACAAGTTGTTTAACCTTTTGACCCACATTTTCTACTCTGGTTTTTGAAATCATCTTATGTATCTCACAGTGCATGTACCTTTTAACGTGTTTTTCAAAAATATTTGATAGCATGAGGGCAAATGCTGATTATTAGGAGAATTAAAAGAAAAAGACAACAGTGAAAATTAAAAATAATACAATTTTTATTTTATAAAAATACATATATTTTGAATATATGCATATCTATATGCTTTGAATAGATATGTATATATATGAAATATAATAAATAAAAATATTAACAGTTATTGCTACATGGTGGGAATTCAGAGGATTTAATTTTTAAATGTACTTTTCATACTTTCGCCTACAATGAACACAACATACTTTGAAATATTTTTCTAGATTTGCATTTTTATTGCAAAAGTGATCCATGTTCAATGTAAGAAATTAAACTTTGTTACCACTGGGAAGAGCTGGTTATGAAGCCTCCCAGATGTTTTCCACACCTACCTAAATAGATGTGTAGAGGGCACAAATTTCACAGGCCACAGATCCAGGTGATGAGCACGGAGGGTATCTTGAGTTTCCTGTAACTGCAGAGCTTTGTTTCTATCTCAAGTCCCTGGTCCCGCGATGGCAAAAACTTAATTTGAGCACTAGGGATGCTTCTCAGCAAATAAAATTTTCCTCGGTCCAATAAACATTTTCCTTGTGGGGTTAAATTTTCCCATAAGGGAAAGATTCTTGTTAAACAGGATCTTGTCCTGAAAGCTTGACCTCAACTGTGTCAGTGCACAGAGGCACAGGCACCTCAGGAGGAGGGGCCAAATGGGAGGCAGTGAGGTCATTGGTGACACTGCCCTGAGAAGGAACTCAAACTAGTGTCACAGAGTGAGCCAGTTCTCATGAGAGTGGGATGTTATTAAAGAACGAGTGTGTTTGCTGAATCCCTCCCTGGCCGTGTAATTGTTCCCTCTCCCATGAGGCCATCAGTCATGAGGCCATCACCAGAGGCTGAATCACAGGGCTACTTGATCCTGGACTTAAAACTTTCAAAATAGTGAGCAGTTTTACACAGCATCCACCTTCAGGTATTTCACCATGGCAACAGAAACAGAGAAACACTTCCCACTCCTCATTCCTCCCAGGGAAGCACCTTTATTCTATGAAGCATACATGACATGGAAGTGTGCAGTCTCTACAGGAGGCCCTTGGTGCTTGACCGTCTGCCCACAGCAGTTGAAGCCAAGTGCACTTCTTCTGTGACCCCAGTCTTGAGGATCTATTTCAGGATAGCCATATTTCCAAATGTTCTTGTCTATTTAGGCCAAAGGCCCCAGTCTGTTACCTTTTTTGCAGCCATGAGACCCTTTCTGGTTCAACAGCCTAGGGCCTTGATTTCTCAAAAATATATATATGGAAAAGCTCAAGATGCCTCCTCACTTCCCTAAAAGAGCGTTCACAGGCCGTGTAGACAAGCTCCAAGCCACACCCTACTGCTTTCTCTCCTCTGAACCTGCAGCCACCTAAATCAGGGATGTAGATAAGGTTACCACCTCCCTTGAGCTCAGGCAGGGTCTCCAGCTCTCTGAACCTGAGACTCAGATCTCTGTTCCACACCTGAGAGGACCACAGGGGCACACAGTCCTCTTATATGCTGAGGCTACCTGAGGAACAAAAACCCGCTCTTCTCAGAACGCCCCTTCTCACTGCCTGTGTCCTCTGCATGGGTTCATTAGGCAGTGAACATCTGTGGCCAAGGGGCAGGAGACAACCTAGGCCACAAGTCCCCTCACTCAACCTTGGAGACTGTGAAAGCCTGCTTTTCAAACCAGCAACTTTATCTGTTATGGCTCATATCAGACACATGTCTGTATCTCCAAAGCTTCACGGGCTCAGAGGCAGGGTTATGATGACTGCCTGACTCAGGGGCCCACAGCTAAACACGGTGTTGGGATGGATGCAGGGTGAGGTCAGAAGCGGTTGCACATGGGGGCCAGGACTTGGAAGAGTGCAGCAGCCTGCCTGGTTCCTCCCTTCACTCTCTGCCTCCCGGCCCCCATGATGGGAACAGCCTTCTCCTGCCAGGCCCCTCTGCCATGTCCTCCCGCCATGGAACCAGCTGACCATGGATACAAACATGAGCCAAAATACAGTCCTCTTCCTTTAGGATGTGGGCATTCTGTATCGTGTCCCAGCACTGAGAAAGCCACTAAGACACCATCGTAGATTCTGAATGTCTGTTCTGAGACACCAAAGCTGACAATTAACCCTTTTCCTGTGGTCTCATGTCCTTCCTGAAGACTTGGGGAAGGGAGAGGTAGAGTAAGAGGCATTCACAAAAAAGCAAAAGAAGCACCTTAAATTTAAGAACATCCAATGTTATATGTGTGTGACTGCATAAAATAAACACAAGTATTTTAATAATGGCACAACTGGAATTATGCCATACCTACTTTCTGCAGTGGAATATTTTTCACTGAACAGTATGTCCTCAAGTTATTGGGCTAATACATCCTTTGTAATAGCGGAACAATATTCTATTATCCTATTTGCTTATCTAATCATTTGTTTCAGAAACAGAGTTGTTTCCAATTTTTCACTCTTTAATGCTGCCGTGCATATTCTTGTGCGTATCTCTTACTCACTGGCTCCGCTATTTCCAGAGGATAAATTCTTACACAGGAAATTGTTATCTCACAGGATATTGTCAAATAGCTCCCCAGCAGCAAATTATATATGGGAACTTCATAGATAATAAAAATAACATTTCAATTCTATGGGGGAAATGATGTTTTATTTAATAAGAAGATTTAATAATGGACACTAGCATAAATCAAATGGATGTAAGATGGATTTTACATCTTTTAACACTATATGCTGGGCAGATTAAGGCTCTAAAGAGAAAACAATAACACAGCTATACTGCGAGGAAAAAAATACCAAAATATGAGTATTACTTCACCTGGGAGTGAAAAAAGAACTTGTTAAACAAGATTACTTTTGTTTGTTGCTTGTTTTGAGATGATGTTTTGCTACACTGCCCAGGCTGGCCTTGAGCTCCTAGGTTCAGGTCACCCTCCTGCTTCAGCTTCCCCCTAAGCTGGGGTTCCAGGTACAGGTCAGTACGTTTAGCTTCTGATCGTTTTTAATACAGTAAAAACTACTGCAATGCCCAAAGATGAATGAAAGATTAGAGAATACATTTGCCATTCAGATGACAAGCATCTGGTTATCATAGTAAATAAACAGTTTCTTTAGGGTTAGTAAGGGGATTAAAGGACACAACTTTGACAGAGAAATTGGAAATCACGGCCATACAATCCCCTTCTCCATCTGGAGCTGAGTCTGTCCCTCCACCCCTCGGTCTGTATAGCCCTGTGTTAGTCCAATGGAAATCCACAATGTAGCATGAGAGGAGAAACAGTCTTACTGCCCTGACGACCCTGTGCCATCCACCCTGTGAGGAAGCCCAAGATAGCCTGACAGGGCAGCAGACATGTGGTCCTTGTCACCAGCCAGCCAACAACCAATCCCTCACCTGACCATGAGCTGCAGCAGACCATGAGCAGGACGGCTCACCTGAGCCTGAGACAAGCTCAGGATGCACAGACCTGTGAGCTCCGTGAGTAGCTGTTGTGCCAGGCGACCAAGATCTCCTGGGGCTCATCACACAGCACACATCAACTACAGCAGCAGATAAGCAAACAAAATTATGCTCACGCTCACAAGCAGAAAATGAAAACAAAACATCATTTTTCACCTATCAAATGGACGAAAATGAAAAAGAATGAGAGCTTCAGTTCCAGTAAGGATGGAAAGAAACATACATTTCACTCATCACCACCTGACGTGTCAGTTGCTGCAACTTCATTTAACAAGTAGTGTCCCATACCAACGAAAGCAGACAAGACAGACAGTGGTCACACTCAAAACATATAACATGGAAAATTCCAGGAATAAACAGTTTGTACATTTTAAATAATGTGTACCACATCATTATGTTTTAATACCAATTGTTGTTAATCTGTTATCTTCCCTACTTCATAAGGTACCTTTATCATAGATATGGATGGAGAGGTAAACACAATAAATACAGAGTTTGGGGACACCTACAATTTTAAGTATCCACTCAAGGTCTCAGGCCATAGTTCCCAAGGGCAAAGGGTGACTGTTGTATAGACTTTAACCCCAGAGTCCCACTTTGGGGAATGTGGCTTACAGAAATTAAAGATATAGTACGATCTTCTTATAGAATTGCCAATGTCAGGGAACAACATCATCAAAGAAGGAAGGAATTTTTAAAAAATAGAAAGAAGGACAGAAAGGACAGGAAAGAACCTCCAGGGAAAACATGCACATCTCTCAATAGGGAATGTTTAATAAAATACGGTGCAAGTATATTTTGTACCATGGTATAATACTAAAGGACTGAGTCGGGGCTGTACTGATTAATCTAGAAGGTTAAGAATTACTTACTGTTAGTTTTTTCCAAGGAAATTACAACAAAACCAATGTAGCATGGTTGCATTTATATTGATGTTTTAGCAGAATACTAGTGTTATATTCTCATTTAACTAATTCCTTGTAAAGTCAGGGGTAATGGATAGAAAGTAGACAATATAAACAGGAAAGAGTTTGGGGCCTTTAGATTTCACATACTTAGGTTCCCATCCAACCAGACCACCAGGCATCCTAACTGTGTCCCCTATCAGTGACCCCGCAGAAGCAGGCCCCCCAGCACTTAGGTTCCTACGTATTTTCCATGAATTGTTATAGATTATATAACACATAAGACTAAGAATATTAAAAGGAGACCCACAAGTGGAACTGAATTACTTATAAATAGGTTATGTTATATGATTAATTAATAATATAAATCTTTTTCCTATTTTTAAACTGCTTCTTTAAAAAAAAAAAAAAAACTTTTGTTTAACCTTTTATGATACGGTAGTGTAGAGGCCCGCTCCAGATGCTGTTTATCTCGGTCCTGGACTATAATGGTCATTGTAGCTAGACGAGTCAAGTCTCAGAGCTTCATATGTTTAAGTTGAAGTTCTTTGGCAGCCTCATTTTCTCAACCTCAAATACCAAAGAATTTGTCAAAAAGTTTCCTTTCTCACTAGGCCTGCTGAGGTGGAATGGGTCCTCTGCACCCTGTTGACTGCCAGTCCAGCGACTCCTTCCCAGTAGGCCCACCAAGGTAAACAGATAATAAAACAAGCACTGTTAATTAGCTATTCCTGTTTAGAAAAACTGTAACATATGTATTGTTGCATGTTACTCTGTTTCTGTCTTTTTTCCCATGTTTTCACTTCTGTTTTTACTCTTCAAAATAAAATTAAGAAAAATATAAATAAATGAAAATTAAAATTTCCATCCTCATAGACACTAACCAATTCATTTTGAAAAAGCTTTCAAGTACACAGAAAGGGCTGATTTGGGGGGAGTTACTTCAAGGCACACTGAAATTTCACTCTGGAAGATTCTTAAGACAGATCAGAAAAGTATTTCCCAGGTGTATCTTTTTTTTCTTTTTAAACTATGCCAATGTAAGGGTTTTAAATTATTACTCACGAGTGACAGGTACTGTTGCCAACAACAGCCACATAATAATAGACTTACTTCCAAACATCCATTTTAAAAATGCTCTCTCAGAACAAAAGTTTCTTTCAGAAAGCAATCGCTTTTTCTTGCATTGTTAAGGCATCGAAGGGACAGATTAAATATTTTTTAAGTTTTCAAAATGTATCTGTCAGGTGGTACTCAAATGATATTGTCCCATTATCACAAAAGAGGTCAGAAAAGTGGAACTGTCAGTCCTTTTATGAAAGAAAAACATCTTAGCCTCAAGTTGGAGTCTTCTAAGCACTTTGTCATGAGATCTTCGATGACGCTCTTGGTAGCGCAAAAGATCTCAAAAATGTCTCCTATTTTCATGACACGGTGCTCTAAGGAGCCTTCCTGTGAAAGGCCCTGTTTTTACCAACATAACTGGCCTATGAGGTCCCTGACAGATGTATGCACCGTGCTTGGCACTCTGGGCATCTTAGTGGCCAGCGAGTCCCAGTGCCCACTTTCTCAGTGTCTACGCCACCTGGCCTGAATGCAGACTCCTATGACATGTTAGGAAAGCGCTGTTCCTTTGCTTTTTGATTAAAGCCAAGAGAAGTTTAAGTAGTTTCCTTTCACACCCCAGGGAACCCTCGGATGGTGCGACCCACTTTGGAGACTGCTGCTCTAAATAACCCACTTACGACAAAGCTCTGCCACATGTAGCTAAATACTCAGGAAAGAAGCCACAGCAACTGAGACTTGAAAAACAGAATCCAATGGGGTATCTAAAGGCATCCTGACCTTGAAGGCTTGAGTCGGGGACTTCCCCAGAGAGGGGACCTGGAGAGAAGGCCCTTGTCAGTCTTGGGCAACTCCAAAAGGCAGCGGTCTTCGATTTCTCTGAGCTCCACGACACCAACAAGCCTGGTGCTCCTAGATACCCAGAATATAAAAGTGAGATGTCTCCAAGAACCCTGCCATGCTCTCCAGTGTAGCCTCAGAGCTGCCTGGTGACCACAGAGTCAAGGACAAAGACAGCCACATTAAGGACACTAAGGCCAGTCACAAGTTCTGGCACCTAAACATCAGAATGTGGCTGACTGGAGAACACAGCAAGACAGATGACAATAAGCCCAGCAGGGGGCAAGGTACAGCTCAGAAGATGAGGATGAGGATGAGGATGAGGATGAGGATGAGGATGAGGATGAGGATGAGGATGACAGACACCAGCTCCCTCTACCTACCTCCCATTATTCCCCACCCCCATCAGAGGGCTCAGGGGGACAACAGTCACCATGACTGCATTCTCTGCCACCACACAGAATGAGAAACTCGGAGCCAGGGAGATAGCTCTATGGCACAAGTGCCTACCTGGCAAGTGCAATGTTGTGAGTTTGAACCTTGGTCCTTCAAAAAAAAAAAAAACAAAATGGGAAATGCAAGGAAGAAACCAACTCAGCTACAGACACAAGAAGTTGTGTTTGAGATATACATATCTGCACCTGTTCACCTACACAGTGATGAGTAAGGACACCTGGCCAGGAGCAGGGCAGCATTCAGGGGCTGCGCTGAGGTAGGAAGGACCAATGCTGATCTCCACATTGGTTTCCCTGTTGTGCTGGTCATGTATGACTTCCATAACTTCTTAAATATCATTTAAAAGAAGTAGAGCATTTCCAGTAAGGCAGCCAGAGTCCAAGCTCCTGTGCTTAGGATGTAGTGACTTCCCAGAATGTCACACAGAGAGAGCTGTGACAAAGCATCACCCGATGCCTCAGCTGACTGCACGAGGTCATCCCTAGAATGTGTAGTGAAAATGGCCACACGTAAGCCCACTAAGAGAGAGGACATGCAGCCAGGTAGTAGCAGAAAGCCTTGTAGAGGAGAAAGAAACCCACAGGACACTAAGGAGCCTCCTTCACCCAGTAATTACAGAAGCATATCTGGAAGATATAGCCGAAGAACTGGAAGAGAATGCTGATTGGCACTGAGGTGCCATGCACACCTCTAATGCCCCCACTAAGCCAAGCACCCCTGTGCCAAGTTCAAGAGC
>PVJA010015722.1:0-44793 GCA_004027025.1 Myocastor coypus | reverse complement strand
TTGAGTCCTTTCTTTCCTCTTTTTGATGAGGTTAGCTAGGGGCTTATCAATCTTATTTAATCTTTCGAAGAACCAGCTTTTGGATTTATTAATTCTTTGTATTGTTTTCTTTGTCTCAATTGAATTGATTTCTGCTCTAATCTTTATAATTTCCTCCCACCTTCGGGCTTTGGATTTCGTTTGTTCTTCCACTTCTAGTTGGTTTAAGTGGTGTGTAAGATTGTTTATTTGTTCCCGTTCTGTTTTCTTAATGTGTGATTTCAGAGCTATGAATTTCCCTCTGAGAACTGCTTTCATTGCATTCCACAAATTCCGGTAGGTTGTGTTTGAATTTTCATTAAATTGTAGATACTGTTTTATTTCTTCTTTAATTTCATCTGTGACCCATTGGTTGTTGCGAAGAGTGCTGTTTAGTTTCCATGTAGTCCTGGAATTCCTATGGTTTCTTTCATCATTTATTTCCAATTTGATTGCACTGTGGTCAGATAAAATGCATGGGATAATTTCAGTTTTCTTGCATCTACTTAAGCATGATCTATGTACTAATATGTGATCTATTTTAGAAAATGTCCCATGTGCAGCTGAGAAGAATGTGTATTTTGAGGTGGTTGGATGGAATACTCTGTATATGTCCACTAAGTCCAATTGTTTCAAGTTTTGATTCAGTTCTGCCACTTCTTTGCTGATTTTTTGTTTGCTTGACCTATCTTTTTCGGATAAGGGAGTGTTGAGGTCTCCTATTAAGATTGTAATATTAGATGTAAGATTTTTCAGGTCCATTAAGGTTTGTTTTGTATAGCTTGCTGCTCCCATGTTGGGTGCATACATATTTATGAGTGTTACCTCTTCATCATGAATTTTTCCCCTAACCAGTGTGTAGTGGCAACCCAGGAATTTAAAAAAAAATCTTAACTAACAATCACTTAGACAAAGGTCTTTTCTTTAGAATTTATAAAGAACTGTAAAACAGTTGAGCCCCAAAATTTAAAGGCCAAATCCAGAAATAGGCATTTGAAGCAAACATACATTTCTCAGAGGGACAAATACTAGTAGCTCATAAATATATGAAAGAATGCTTCACATCCCTAGCCATATGTGAAATGCAAATTAAAACAACACTGTGATACCATCTCACCCCAGAAAGAATGGCTATCATAAAGTAATCAACCAACAACAAATGTTAGAGTGGCTGTGGGGAAAAAGGAACTCTCCTCCACTGCTGGTGGGAATGCAGACTGGTGCAACCATTATCAAAACCAGAGTGGAGACTCCTTAAAAATCTAGGACTAGAAATCACATTCAATCCAGCTACAACCCTACTGCGAATTTTCCCAAAGGAACTGAAAACATCATATCATAGTGATGTTTGTGCACCTATGGTTATAGCAGCACAATTTGTGATAGCCAAATCTAGGAATCAACCAAAATGCCCATCACCTGAGGAATGGATGAAAAAGAAGTGGTGCTTTCGTATAATGGTGCTTGTATTACTCAACTATAAATATTGAGAACCTGAAAGTTTTCACATATAAGTGGATGCAACTTGAAGATATACTTACAAGTGAAATAAGCCATAGCTACATGTGCAAATATCATGTAGCTTTCCCAGTGTAAGAACTCAAAAGAAGAAATAAAAATGGAAAAGTATAGCACAGCTAAATGGAAAGGGAGAAATTAAGGATTAAGCAATGAAGAGAGAGCAAGGAGAAAATTTAGGGAACATGAAGGTGCAAAACTATGCACTTAATGTACACAGGGTGGTTAAGACTTTTGCCCTAAGAAACTCCAACAGGGCCGGGTATAGTGGCACACGCCTGTAATCCCAGCACTCAGGAGGCTGAGGCAGGAGGATCGATGTGAGTTCGAGACCAGCCTGGGCTACAAAAGTGAGCTCAAGACGAGCCTGAACTTCATAGTGAGACCCTGTCTCAAAAGGACCAAAAAAAAAAAAAAAAAAAAAAAAAAAGAATCTCCAACAGATTTTTGAAACTTAATTGGTAGTTAATTGGTAGAATTTATACCCTGACTATCTATATATGCTAATATCTATGAAGTAAGCAACTACACTGAGGATTGCATTGTGCAATACTAAAACCATGCTTGGAATGCCTGTCATTCTGGCGTTCTAGATGCATGCTGCTTATAATGTGATGTTAATGATTGTTTGTTTAAAAAATAATAATAAAAGCAAATAAGAGAAGAAAAAATGCCATAGGATTATTCAGCTACAATTTAGCATATGGCTAAATTTCTAAATTTCTGTGTAAAAATGCATAATTCCTTTTTTCACATTTTATAGGAATTTAAAATTTAGAATATCAATGATTCATGGAAATTACATGTTCCAAATTATGTCTAAGGCATTTGATATTGAGAAAGAAAGTGATTTTAAGGTCAAGTGTCAATGTTATGGAGAATAATATCATTAAGCTTCTCTTCTGGAGGATTAACAACTTAGGTTGGCAAACCAAAAAAATTAGAGAAAAAGAAGGGCTACAGGATAACCAGTATTCTGGTCTTAGACCTTCAAAGTCAGTGAGAATGCAGGACATAAGAGAACCTGTACTGTAAATTAATTCCTATAACTCAATGGTGTCCAACATTTTCTCCACAAAGAGATTGCGGGGCTATGGAGGAAAGTAATCATTGATGTATAGTGTGCCTAAAGAGAGTCACCTAGAAAGAAATCATTCTCTCAGTCTCTTATAGAAAGCAAATTGGTGAAGCAATGGCTGTGACTCATCCAGATGGTTGACACTGTCAAAAGTTCTACAAACAGCTGTACAAAGTTTCAGGGTAAATCCTGAGGGGATTTGACTGACCTTTTCACATGCAAAAGTTACATTTTTTTGTTACACAGGTCTTGCTTTACCTTGTTCTTAACTATCCAGTGGAAAAGTCTAATCATGAGGTATAAAAACTAAAGCCATATTAATATGTTGAGCTGTAAAAGGCTCAAGTCAACAGCTTCCAATATTTCCAGTTCTGTTGATAACTCACTACTATTGTGGATTATTGGACTTTATATACAAGTACTTTCTCTTAGTCCAGTGAAAAGAAAGATTTGTTCTGATTGTGTTGATACAAGATATCAAGTCTGCATCTTGTATTCTGAGTAAATACTAAGAAGACAGCAATGTGCAATGTATTAATTATTAAAACTGTTCTGGTAACCTGTTATGAAATTGTCTTGTTGCTATTTCTTTTCATTAAAATTAATGTAAAAGGAAAAAATGACTAACATCAATGTTAAAGAAGAAACCTACACAAAAAACGTACAAAGAATATGGGCAGAAGTAGTAGTAGAAAACTTCCCAAATATGAGAAAACAATCTTACATTCGGTAACCAGGCATATAGAACTCCAAATAATATCAACTCAATTAAATCTACACTCAGATATGTAATAATGAATATTACAGAAATTCAACACAAGAACAACATAATAAAAGCTAATAGAGAAAACAGACATACCATATTTAAAGGAAAACCCATCAAAATAGTGGCAGATTTCTCATCAGAATCCATCAAGAGAAGCAGAGCCTGGAATGAAATATTTCAAGTTCTTCAAGAAAAAATTCCAACTCAGACTGATATACCTTGCAAAACTGTTTCAAATTTAATTGAGAAATAAAATACTTCCATCACAAAGAACAAGTAAAGAAATTCATGACAATAAAACCAACTCTACATTCAATACTAAAAGATATTCTTGAAATAGTTCAAAATGATCACAACTCCAAGAACAGCAACGGAAAGTACCCACCAAACAGGACAAACAATACAGGAGAAAACTAGGAAGCCAACAACAGGAAAATAACATGACAAACATAAGTCAATACCTATTTAATCATCAATGGAAATGGACTCAATTCACCAGTTAAAAGAAGTAGATAGACAGAAACAAAATCCAACAATATGTTGTATGCAACAAACCCATTTAACCCAAAGATAAATTCATAGGATAAAAGTCAAAGGATGGAAAACAATACTACATGCTCTAGGAGCTCAGAAAAAAAGGCTGGGAAGCTATCTTGCACACAAACAATCAAACTTCCAACCAAGAATAATCAAATGGGATAAAGAAGGTCCACCATATTTATTCAGGGAAAAATTCAAGAGGAAGAAATAACAGTCATAAATACACATACACCAAATATGGGAGCCCCAAACTATATAAGAGAAAGTTTAAAAGACATGAAAAATCTAATAAGCAATATCACAATCTTAACAAGGGATTGTAACACCCCCTTATCTCTGAAAGATAGGATAAGTAGACAAAAAATTAACAAAAAGGTAGCAGAACTGAACCAAACCTTTGAACACATGAGCAGTGGGTAAATACAGAGTATTGCACATTACATCTGAGTACACGTTCTTTTAAGCTGAAAATAGAGCTTTCTTTCAAATAGACCATATACTACTCTATAGATCATACTTAAGTAAATGCAAGAAAACAAAAAATATCTCATGGATATAATCTGATCACAGTGCAACGAAATTGAAAATTAGAGACAAAAACCCCACACAACTCTCAAAACATCTGGAAATTAAAAATCGATCATCTCAGCAATCAATGGGTGACAGATGAAATTAAAGAAAAATTTAAACAATATCTACAATCCAATGAAAATTCAAACACAACTTACTGATTTTTTTTTTGCCTGCAATGAAACAGTTCTTAGAGGAAAAGTTATAGCAGTAAACTCACACATTAGGAAAATAGAACAAGAATAATATAAATATCAAATGCTACACCTCAAGCTTTTAGAAAAAGAAGAGCAAACCAAACCCAAAGCCCAAAGATGGGAGGAAATTATAAAGGTTAGAGCAGATTTTTTTTTATTTTTATTTTTTGTATTTTAGGAAAGGGTCTACAGAGTGTTCAGGGTATCGCTGCTAGATCAGACCTGTAGTGATCTGCCTGTTACAAGAGCTGGGATTCCAGGCCTGTGCCACCACGCCCAGTCTCAGTTGCCATCTCAGCTTGCCCTGGTGGTGGGGCTGGCACAGCAGGCTCAGGAATCAAGCCCTCATCCCCCGCACCTGCTTGCAGATGCTTTAATCTGCTGAGCTATTTGCCTGGTCCTAGAGCAGAAAGTAATGCAATTGAGATGAAGACAACACTAAAAACTATCAATGAATTAAAAAGCTTGTTCTTTGAAAGATTACATAAAATTGATAAACGTCCAGTCTACCTTCTCGAAAAGAAGAAAGACAAAACTCAAGAAGCAAGAAGAGATAAAAACTCTTATAACCCAATATCAATCAATGAAATAGAAAATGTAATAAAAAACTTAACCAACACCAATACCACCACCACCACCAATAACAAAAGACCAGGTCATGATGGAATGATTCACAGCTCATTGTTTTTTTTTTTTTTTTTTTAATTTAAAGAACATATTTACTTAAGACCTGAAAGACTACTCCTAATAGATTGTATTTTTCAGAAAACTGTAGCTACACAATGCATTGTGTCTATGATGTTAAAATGTGCTTTAGACACAAATACAAAAACCATGAAACAATTCACCATCCTTCAACAACTTGAGCAGAAGTAAAATGCCTAAGGAACAACACAGATGACTTGCAAAGGAAGGGCCCTTTAAGCACCATTAAAAAATATCACAAATGGATGTGTGTGCTCAGTTATCTACACTAAATTGGACCTTTGCCACTAGGAATCAGAGCATTTTGTCATATAGCATTAATATGAATTATATTTATTTTATTTTTTTCTTGTTTCACAACTTTTGTTTGTTTGTTTTATTTTTATGGCCGGCTCAGCCTGCCCTGAGGGCAGGGCTGGCGCAGCATGTGGTGCCGGGGATTGAACCGCGGTCCCTACAGCCACCCAAACTTTCCCAAGCAGGTGCTTTAGACCACTGAGCCATCCTGCTGGGCCGCTAATATGAATTGTAAAAGTGTATAGTGTTAAAGGAATAGAATCAGTAGCAGTCAAAAGCAGCTTTGTCAATTAGGCAATAAAACACCCCACCATGTCTCTCTGTTGTCCATCACTGAATACACTGGTAGCAACTTTGAAATGAAAAAGAAAAAAAAGGGGCCCAGTGGGATGGCTCAGTGGTCTAAAGCGCCTGCTTGGGAAAGCTTGAGCGGCTGTAGGGATCGATCCCTGGCACCACATGCTGTGCCAGCCCTGCTCTCGGGATGGGTTGAGCCGGCCATAAAAATGAGTGAATAAACAAACAAAGGTTCTGAAACAAGAAAAAAAATAAAATAAAAAATTCTTAGAAAAAAAACTTAAAAAAAAGAAACAGAAAAAAAAAAGAAAGAAAGAAAAGAGAAAAAAAGGAGCTGCAGCCCCTTTTATTTTCTGCTTAAAATCAAACAAAGCAAACATCAACTCTGTTATACACTAACATCTTCAGAGTACATCATTTACATAAGAGAAAGACTTAGAACAAAAATATGTCGCTAGAGATCCAGACACAGCTGAGTGCACCTCACACTGCTTTCCCATGGCACTAGGAGGGGCCACTTCATAATCACTGGCACTAAACAAAGTTGCCGAATTCTTGGACAAATACTTGAGGAAAACATGAAGATAATTCAGTAACAAAGCAAGGCTGTTCTCCTCCAGAGATGTATAGGTTAACATTTTTCCAATTTGTACAAGTAATCTCAGTAGATGTAGTCTGGTGCTCCATACACCTGAGACATGGGTGCATCAGGGTGATCAGCAAAGATCTCAGCATACTGTGGTCTCTCAAATTTGTAGAGGAGCTGAGTGCCCAGCATCACATTGAAGTATTCTTTTATCCCTATTACCTGTATCCGTGTTATCCCTTATTACCTGTGTTTCCTTGAGATTTCTTTTTTTTTTTTTTTTTTTTTGTCTTTTTGAGACAGGGTCTCGCTATGCAGTTGAGGCTGGTCTTGAGCTCACTTTTGTAGCCCAGGCTGGTCTCGAACTCACACTGATCCTCCTGCCCCAGCCTCCCAAGTGCTGGGATTACAGGCGTGCGCCACCACGCCCGGCCGAGATTTCTTATAATTTGCATAGTCCTGTAGAATGGAGTCCATATGTTTTTTTGGCAGGAAGATAAAAGCTGTTTCTGTCTGGTAATTAGGTCCCAATCATTAACAAACCATGGCATTAGTTCAGGTATCTTTATTTTATTTAATTTATTTATTTTTCTATGAGTCCTTAGTTTTTAAAAAAAATTATTTTATTTTTCGTTTTACTTTTTTACAATAATTAATACATTGTATATTGTTGTCTTCATTGTAGTTGTTCAGAGTGCAAGATGCAGACATGATTTCTTGTCTAAACATCATTAGTATAGATCTTTCTTTTCATTGCACCAAGAGAAAGTAGCTGTATACTTAGTCCAATAGTCCATTACAGTAGTACATTATCAGCTCATGTGGCATTATCTGGTGTAGAGGTAAGAAACTAAGAAGCAAAGAACAATAAACAAAGCTTAGGGTGGGTTGTAATCTGTTACTGAGGGATTTTAGAAAACTAGAGTTTAAAAAGCTGTAACAGCTTATCCTGACCGATGTCTCCACTCTTATTTGAGACATTGGTGTAACAGCTGATCCTGAGTGAAGCCTCCACCCTTACTTGAGACGTTGGTTGGTGATTATCTCCTCTCCTCCCTGTAAATCTTTTATTGTATGACCTAAATAAAAAGGAAATGCTTCTAGAGTTCTGGGCTCACTTTGAGAGAGACAGATCTCAGTGAGACCTCTGAAGCTACATGCATCAGGTCTTCTCATCATTTCTTTAGGCTCTAGATCACAACATACAACAATCTGGGACTGTTGATTTGAGCCTTTTACAGCTCAGCATATTAGTATGGCTTTCATTTTTGTAACATTTATTCTTCCTATCCAGAAACAGGATCTTTCAATTTTCTGAACTCCCATAAAACATTTTCAGAATACTACAGTTTTCTATGTAGACATGTTTCACTTCTTTAGATATTTTAATTCATCAATACTTAATTTAAAAAATTTGTTTATTTTAATGAGAAAAAAGACAAGATAGCAATGAGACAGCTTCAAAACAGGTTAGTAGGACAGTTGCAATAGTTAATACATTGCATTTTCTTTTCTTCATAATAAGTTATTCAGAGGACACAATGCAGGCATGATACCTTATCTAAACAATACTAGTACAAGCCCTCCCTCTCATTGAACTAAGAGAAAGTAGCTGTATATCTATCCTAACTTGTTTATACATGTATATATTTTTTCACTAAATAAAAGTCCTTTTCAATACTCAATTTTTCGAAGGCATTGGTTTCTTGATTTCCTTTTCAGTTGGTTCATTGTTGGTGTACAGGAACATTATTAACGCTTTTATGGCTAACTATAAATAGAAATTATAGTAGTCTATCAGTGAAATAATCAAATTGCAATCTTTTTTATTTCCATGTTCACAGGTTAATATTTTACACAATACTGAGACTTCGGAACCTTATGTACACTTTGTGTTTCTCATAATTTGTAATTATTCTTCACAATCCAAGCAATGAGAGAGTCTATTGCAGTGAATAACAGAAGTAATGGGAGAGATATCAGGAATATTTTATGGCTGTGTAAGTTTAGATGAGATTTAGTGTACACATCCCATGGGTAAAGTTGTGCTGTGAGCCTTCTACATTGCATTATAAGTTTGGCTTTCATGAGCAGTACCATAAAACCAGTACTTGAAACATTGGAGAGGTGTATGCGGAAGTAGAGTTCAGATTTTTGATCATGTAACTTGCAGACCCTACTTTAACATGAATTCTTTGATTATGACTGTTTTGACTGTTCTTAGTCACCTCTTAACACCAACGCTTCACTCTGATTAGCAACAGTTTTGTTAGAAAGTCAGTCCTCATGTCAACATTTGACACCAGAATGGAACCCTTCTTGGAATGGTATCAGATGGGCACATGTACTCCTGGGTACATGTGCTTCTGTGCATCTAGGTCCCTGGAAATCCCAGTGCTGAAGTGATCACAAGAGGACTGAAGATTATAAGCAGCAGGCTTTGAAAGTTCCTGGGCGTTCAAGGTTCTTCCAGAAACATTAGCATCCAAAGGCAGTGATACCATCAGCTGCAGAGAGGACCTGTTTTCCTTTTGATTTCTTTTCCTCAGGAAGGCTGGTGCTGGATCCACAACAGGTTTTTCTTCAGGCTTCAGGCTATTCAGGGTGCTAGGGAGATAGCTCAGGAGCACAGCTGCCTGCCTGGCAAGTGCAAGGTTCTGAGCTTGACCCCAGGTTCCAGAAAAAAACAAAACAAAACACAAACAACAGGCTACTCAGGGTGTAGGACTGCAGGAAGGTCCTAAGGAGTGGGGCACATGACCAGCGGCCAACAGCCCAAGGCGGTGGAGTGGGGTCAAATTACAAAGTTAAGCTTTCATAAGTAATATAAAAAAATCACATTACACACATCTCAAATTGTACATGAGCAATAATGAACATTTTCAAAATGTTTGAAAATTTTATGCAAACGGGTAAAATTTATTTCTACTTGTGCATTTAGTAAATGTCATTTTGATGGATGCGTTAGTCTAATATCTACCTCCATGAGTTAGGAATGAATGGAAAAATAATCTTAAAATAAGTAGAAAGCACATAGCAAAGAGCTGAAAACTGTTTAACTGGTTTTAGTGTATATAAACAACTATGATTTCGACATGACATGTTTTATCATTTTTTGACCTGAAATCAACATCATTACATTTGGAGCATAAGGGAAAAGAAAAGTGAAAGAGCTTAAGGACTTGCTGGAAGTTCCATATCTATGAAAGAAAAAAGCCCATTGGTATGCGCACTCTGATTCTCAAACTTACATTGTAAATGATCTCATTTGTTGTCATCCCTTGGTATCCATGGAGATTTATCCCAGTGCTTCCCACATATATCATATCAATGTATGCTATTGTTGATCTATCATTTTGTTAAGTGACATTCTGTGTCACTTCTATTTTTTTATTATTTTGAATTTTCTTTATAAATAAAAATAAATTAGAGCAACAAAACAAATAACAAATATGTTATATAAAATGAAAGTATTTGCCTGAGTACAATCTTCAGTACATTTAAAATCATATCTAATTTTCTGAAATCAGATCTAAATATTAATGTTATGTTAGTAGTTGTTATATTCTTTAGAGAGTAGTCATAAGAAAAAAGCTTATATACATTCAATAAGGATGAAATATTTTTCCAATGATTTTCAACGTATAGCTACATGATTCTTTATATGCAGGTAATGAGTGAAAACTCCAATAGTAAAAGAAGAAACTAATAAAATAGAAAATTAGACAAATGATAGACGAAAAGAACAGTAACAATTTCTTGTAGAAAAACAGTAAGTGGACAAAAGCAAATAGAGATATTTTGGAGAAAAATAAAGTTCCAAAAGGAAAACAAGTAAATAATCTCATTTTTTTTTGTTCACCCAAAAGAACCTATTTCAAGTAAACCAAATGGTTTCAGTGGCATTAGCCACTTTTCCATGCTAGGCTTCCCAAGCACGTGGTGGACCACAGCACTAGCTGCCAGCAGTTTTTCCCAGCAGTGCATCCAATAGCCTTCCACAGAGCACCCAGGTAAGTCTGTGATCATGTTTCCCCAGACTGAGAGGGGAGATTTCAGCCAGGCTTATTGTGGGTTTCTAGACATTTCTGTTTCTTCAGCTCTGAAGCTCTGGCTTATTGTTTTTTGATGGGATCTCGTTCTTAGTCTTTGCTGGTGAGAGAAAAATGTGTGTGTGTGTGTGTGTGTGTGTGTGTGTGTGTGTGTGTGTGTGTGTGTGTGTGTGTGGTGTATGCTTGGTTTTGGTATTGTATAATACACCGAGGTATTATATTTTGGAAATGGCATTATAGTTTGTTTCTTATTGATCCTTTAAAACTTTTCAGACAACAAATAAAATGTTGGGTGGCTTTGGTGGTGGCATGTATGTTTTTATGGGTTATGCACAATACATTTAGATTTCTAAAAGTGAGAAAGATGTGAGAAAAATCCTGCGTATCTATTTCTTTAAATTTTTCTACCTGAAGAAGATGTTTTTGCCAAATTAAAATCTTGATGATAATAAAATGTTAAAGTCATATCCTTAGGGCTTAGATGCATCTATCAATTTGCACATTTCTGCATGCTCCATATATTAGGCCTTAGAATTTTCCTAGCTGACATCTATGCTTGGTGGAGCCAAATTATGTACACTTTAGATAGGGCAAAACTGCAAAACAGTGAAAGAGAATATTCCATCATTTGTATAAGAGGAAATAAGAATTCAGCTTTCAGCCCAACATCTGTGAAAGATTCCAGTCTGAATGAACAGCATATGTGTAAGAGTTACTTGTGAGCCCTTTTAGGAATAACTATTTTCTCTCGCATACCCTTTAGTGGATCTTTTAATACCCAGTGATGCTTCTCTGTGTGATATTATTCACAGAATATAAAAGACAGGACTTTACTACAGAAACCAGGTGTTGGTGGAATACTATGTTAAGAGATAAGAAATAATGTCCAGGGTCATTATATTTTCTATTTTTACCTTTCTCTAGACCTTCCTAAGCATCACTTCGATATGAGCAATGACAAATTGGTTTTGGAAATTTTGGTGCGTTCTTCCATAGCACTGCTGCACTGCACTGACTTGAGTCAGAGACAAAATGTGCTCGCAAGTAATCGGATTCTTACCACAGTGGTCAGCCTGAGAGTTGCTTCCTTTGGGATGGTAAATACCCTGATATTTAACTATGATTCATCCAATTTCTCAGAATCAGTGAATAGGAATTATTCTTCTTATTTCCTGGACAGTCACCAACCATTTTGGATCTTAGCTCATGGTTTAATTCAGATATTTTATATGCAACATAGCTGACTTCCTCAACTTCGGTTTTCTTCAGCTAAACAAGGGTGAGAAGGACATCATTAGAGGGATAATGCTGGAGTGTTAGTCTTCCTTTTCATTTCTGCATGGTCCCCATAAGTGAGACCAAGTAGGCATAAGAATATGAAGAAAAGGTGACTGTAAAGACCAAATGAAAGTTCCCATGAACCTTTCCAATGCAATTGTGTTCCCTCTGGGGAATCATAATTACACACTTAATCACTTCCACGGCATCTGTATTGGGGATTGATGACCTTGTTATGATTCTGTAGACATTTTCTGTTCACATTTTTCCTTTGCATTTTTTTTGGGAAGGGTCTACAGGGTGTTCAGGGTCTCACTACTACATCAGACCTGTAGTGATCTGCCTGTTTATAGCCACCTAAGAGCTGCGATTACTGTTCACTTTTTTTTTTCTTTTTTTTTTTTTGTCTTTTTGAGACAGGGTCTCGCTATACAGTTCAGGCTGGCCTTGAGCTCACTTCTGTAACCCAGGCTGGTCTCGAACTCACACCGATCCTCCTGCCTCAGCCTCCCGAGTGCTGGGATTACAGGCATATGCCACCACGCTTGGCTTACTGTTCACATTTTCATAGGTTCTCAGTGTACCCTGTTACCTAAGCTTGTTTTAAGTCCATATAGTCTGCCAGTTACTAAAATGTGTTTTATATAGAGAAAGGGTTTATCACAAGGTGGTTGAGCACCTGACCCTTTTATCTTATCCAGTCTGTTTGTATTTGGGCAGTAATAATCTTTTTTTTTTTTTTTTAATTTATTTATTTATTTTTTTCTTGTTTCAGAACCTTTGTTTGTTTATTTACTCATTTTTATGGCCGGCTCAGCCGGCCCCGAGGGCAGGGCTGGCGCAGCATGTGGTGCCGGGGATCGAACCGCGGTCCCTGAAGCCGCCCAAGCTTTCCCAAGCAGGCGCTTTAGAACACTGAGCCATCCCGCCGGGCCCCCTGGGCAGTAATAATCTAATCAGTGGTTTGACCAACATAGCACCCACATGTAATTCTAGCACCTTTAATCTTTCCTCTTTCTTTCTTTTTTTCTTTCTTTTTTTCTTTCTTTCTTTCTTTCTTTCTTTCTTTCTTTCTTTCTTTCTTTCTTTCTTTCTCTCTCTCTCTCTCTCTCTCTCTCTCTCTCTCTCTCTCTCTCTCTCTCTCTCTCTCTCTCTCTCTCTTTCTTTTCTTGGCAGTACCAGGGATTGAACTGAGGACCTCACACTTGCCAGGCAAGCACTTATTCCACCGAGCTATCTCCCTGGCTCTCCAAGCACCTTTAATCTTAATGTTGAACCATGAAGCAATCACAAAATCTATATTCGGGTACATCAACAAAACAGAACCAAAAAATCATTTCATTTAAACGTGCATGAGGCTTTGGAATGGGCTTGTATAGACACAAACCGTAACAAAGGTCTAGGGGTATAGCTCATTCATAATGTATGTTTAACATGAGTTAGGCCCTGGGTTCAAGCAAAAAGTACATTTTCAGGAGATTCCCCTTATGTGGCCTGAGGTCTGTGGTATCTTAACCTTTTTCCTTTTCAAAGATATCAATTTATCTGATTTCTATGCTTTGCCCAGTTAAGGAAATCTTCATGCACTGGACAGCGTGGGAAGGAGGCTCTAGAAATATTTTGAATTTTGCAGAGCCAAAGATATGAATTTTTATTACTTTACAAGCCAATGGATAATTTAAAAGTTTAACTCTATACAAAAAGGATAAACAGGATCTATCTTTCCCAAGCTCTGCCTAGACATTGATCCACAACGTGAATATCATCACCTCCAAAGCCTGCAGAGCCAGCACTCTCAAGGGTCTCTCAGGGTCAGGTAAACCTGAAATCAAGACCAGAACTGTGGCAGCAGGCAGCACTGTATCCATAAATGCTTGGAGTCTCGACCATCTGGCTACAGGTTATCAAAAATGGTAACATTGGGGCCTGGCGGGATGGCTCAGCGGTCTAAAGCGCCTGCTTGGGAAAGCTTGGGCGGCTTCAGAGACTGTGGTTCGATCCCCGGCACCACATGCTGTGCCAGCCCTGCCCTCAGGGCGGGCTGAGCCGGCCATAAAAATGAGTGAATAAACAAACAAAGGTTCTGAAACAAGAAAAAAAAATGGTAACATTAACTGGCTTTCATTTCCCTAGAAAATGAGTACTTATGAAACAAATTCACCAAATCTACAGCCACGTACAAAGAACCAGATCAAATGTTTTGCTAAGGAAACATTTCCCAGAGAGCTTCAGCCATGGTCATAAGACCTTATGGTAACCTATACTCAACCTATATAGCCCACCTGACCATGGCAGAGTCCAAGATATTTTAATTCAATAGAAATCTGAAGGAAACATCACTTCCTTATGATTTCAGGGTATTATTAGTAGTAAATTCATTCCTTAAAGAATGTCATTTAAATTTTTTTTCATGTACCTTGTCTTTCAGAAAAATAGACTTTCACAGCTTTCCCATTTAGTCTGCTTACAAAAATATCCCTTACTACACATGTCAGGACTAATATGAGCATTGTTCTAACTCTCGACTCTGTCCATATCATTTATGCGTTCATAATGAGATGAATATTGCAGCACATGAAACCTATGTAGGAAGGACATGAACCAAAGCTCTAGCAAGCATTGCCACTCTCAACCTTTTACCTCACACCACATATCATAGGGTCCATTTGCCTCTCCCTCTACCAGTGTTAGTTGAAGCTCTAAACTTGAACTCCTCAGAGAATGTGGACAGGTGCCTTGTCTCCCAGGTACTGATATTAGCCCAATTGTTACAGGTCTTTGGAAAAAAAAAACAGAACAAAACATGTGAACCCATCCTGAATAATCTTGCTTGTTACATTCAAGGTTCTGTGACATCTGGATTTATCTGAACCACAGGACTCTGACTCACTGAACTGAATGAATGGTAAAAGAGGCAATGGGTTGAAACTTCAAGGGCCAGCTTCAGGAATCAGCTGTTCAGCTCTCAGTTGTTCTCGGTTTATAGTGTCTCAGACACAAGACCTAATGAATGGCTATTCTATGATCCTATTTCCTGCATCTGTCTTTCCCAGAATCATCAGTGATTTGATGCCACCAATGCTGTCTTGGTCCTGCAGAATTGAAGAGCGGCACTGAAGGAACTCTTCTGCTTTCCTGCCCACTGCTTTCCCTGCGACTCTATTCTTGCTCATTAATCACTATTTCAGCTTCCTTTTTATTCATTTCTCTTATCTCTAAATAAATGGTGTCCAGAAAGACTAAGTATCATTTCTTCAGTGAATAATCAGCTATGCTGACCTAGTGGTTGATCTGAAGTTCCTGCGCTGAGAACACAGATAATTAGGGCTGATTATCCAGATCTAGCTAAATCTAGGTGGCTATACGCATATGGATATGGTTACACACTTCACAAGGGAAAACAGTTTGTCCTCATATACCCAATTTGTATTTAACTCTAATTCTGCTCAATCTGAGGATGAGAACAGAGCTTCAATTGTCACCTTGTTTCCATTTGTGTTATATCACAATAATTGTGATCTAGTATGTTATGTGTGTTTGTGAATAACAAAATGGGTATGGATAGATTTCTAAGCAATATTCTAAGGATTATGTTTATAAATATAAGAACTGGCCGGGCGTGGTGGCTCACGCCTGTAATCCCAGCACTTGGGAGGCTGAGGCAGGAGGATTGCTGAGAGTTCGAGACCAGCCTGGGCTACAAAAGTGAGCTCAAAGCCAGCCTGAACTGCACAGTGAGACCCTGTCTCAAAAAGCCAAAAAAAAAAAAAAAAAAAAAAAAAAAAAAAAAAAAAAAAAAAAAAAAAAAAAAAAAAAAAAAAAAAAAGAACTGAAGTGAAGTGGTAACTATAATGTTTTGCATTTGATAAACTCAGTCTGTAAAACTTGCCAAAACAACTTAACTAACATGAAATATATTGCTTTCTTTATATGCACTTTAACCTAATATTAGTTATGAGATGTGTAACGTTAGTGCAACTCCTGAATATTGACCTGTTATCCTGAATTCTGGTTGTAATGTCTGGAAATCAACCTTGATTCCATTGCTACTTTGTCCGCAAAAGTCATTGTTTTCCAAGCACTGTTAGTGAGGTGGAGTACACAGTGTATATACATCAAGAGTGGAAGAAGCAGGGACTCTGCTCTGGCAGAGCTCCTCAGGGGTGAGTGTACTCCTTGCCAGGCACCCAAGGTTTTCCTGTTTTCTTTTCTCTCTCTCTCTCTCTCTCTCTCTCTCTCTCTCTCTCTCTCTCTCTCTCTCTCTCTCTCTCTTTATTTTGTTTTTCTTGTTTCAGAACTTTTGTTTGTTTATTTATTCATTTTCATGGCCGGCTCAGCCTGCCCTGAGGGCAGGGCTGGCGCAGCATGTGGTGCTGGGGATCGAACCGAGGTCCCTGCAGTCGCCCAAGCTTTCCTAAGCAGGCGCTTTAAACCACTGAGCCATCCCGCCGGGGCTCTTCTTTCTTTCTTTCTTTCTTTCTTTCTTTCTTTCTTTCTTTCTTTCTTTCTTTCTTTCTTTCTTTCTTTCTCTCTCTCTTTATTTTCTTTCCTTTCTTCCTTCCTTTCTTTCTTTCTTTCTTTCTTTCTTTCTTTCTTTCTTTCTTTCTTTCTTTCTTTCTTTCTTCCTTTCTTCCTTTCTTCCTTTCTTCCTTTCTTCCTTTCTTTCGTCTTTTTGAGACGGGGTCTTTATTATGTACTTCAGGCTGTCCTTGAGCTCACTTTTGTAGCCCAGGCTGGTCTCAAACTTGCACTGATCCTCCTGCTTCAGTCTCCCAAGTGCTGGGATTACAGGCATGCGCCACCGTGCCCAGGCTTCCCTGTATTCTCAACTGCTGTCAAGTTCCTGTAGCAGTTCCCACTCCACAGAGCACCACACATGGATATTTGCATACCTCTTTGTCATCTGTCTAGAGCTCATCTGTGTCATTTGGAACCAGAAGAGCAAGAAAAGTTTTTATCATTCGATGTTAAATGGTCTACACATTCTTACGATAAAAGAATGCGAAATTATTGAGAGGTACGGAACCATCATTGGATGGGGTCTAGAAGAAGGAAGTGGGGCCATCTGGGTATGCTCTCAGTGGCGATATTGGGATCTTATTTTATTCTCTTCTTTGCTTATAGTTATTATGAGGTGATTAGTTTTGTTGTGCCACGTGCTCCCTGGCATAATGTTCTCTCTTGCTACGAGTGCCATGCAGTAAAGCCAAGTTTTATGATCTTAATGCAAATTATGTCTTTCCTTCTTTTAAATTGATTATAGTTGATACTTCATCACAATAATGGAAAACTGAGTCACACAGGGATCTTCCTGCCTCTATTCTGGTGGCATGTCTGTGCTTTTATTCTTCTGAACTTTTCTCTGTAGTAGGACATTTTGCCTTATCCAATAATGCTCCCAAAATATGTGCAGTTGTGAGAACTGTCAAAACAGATCGTGTTGTCTTTGTTTGCTCACTACTTGTTGAAGGAAATGATGATGAGGTCGCTTTATCCCAGCGAGTGCCCTTGTCTTTCTCCGCCATTTCTGATGCTGGTGATATATGCATGTTGTTTTTATAGCTACCACTGAATTTGTTCTTTTGTTCTTTGTTTACTCTTTACTGAAAAACAATTGTGCTGTGCTTCTGTTCTCCATCACACTCCTCACACTTGCATACCTCATCTGCCTTGGTGCTTGTAGAGAGGGTCAGAGAGTTTATATTGGTGGGTGGTGAGGGGAGAAGGAGGCAGTCTGGAGGTCTTGGAAGGGGTGGTTGGAGGAAAGAGTTGTCCTGTGCAAGGGAGGCACACAAGCAGGAGGATACTTGAAGGCAAAATTGTCCATTTCAGTCTTCATGGGACCACAGACAGATTTATATCCCTTTAGATGCACAGAAATGCCTGTCCTAAATTGTGCTGAATATTTACATTAACATTACACAATTTGCATGTGAAAACATTTCTAAATGTCTTCAATGCTATAAGTATATTAATCATGACCTTGATGCATACCAAACATTATCAATTAAAAAAGTCTGGATTATAGGAGCAATGAAGTGGGATATTGACCTTTGCAAAGACTATTTTATGTGAACATGAGTGCATATGGGCTCTGTACATGTCTTTATACAAATGATAAATAAATATGAGTATAGGGCTGAACATTTGAAGAACAGTGGCACCCTGAGATTAATAGGTTCTCATAATTTCCAGAATGAAATTTGTAAGCCATGCATGTGCCCACGTGCAAATTGAGTTTTGAAGAGTTTTAAGAATATCAATGCTTAAGAAATTTTGGACCAGGGCGATAGCGCAGTAGAACAAGCACCTGTCCGGCAAGCTCAGGTCCTGAGTTCAATCTCCAGTACCACACACACATACACACAAAACGAAAGAAATTATATTAGTGTAAATTCTGTTTTTCTTTTCATATATGAATTGGAATTAAGTAGTTATTTTCTTTTTCCTGGTTCCTTATGGTTTCTATCATACCACTGTCAATTTCTTATCATCTTGTTTTGAACTCCTACATTGTGTTTATCTTTTTCTGTTGTCTTTAACATAAAAAGGATAAAATTTTATCTGCTCCACTCTCAGATACTCAGATTAAAATACATAGTGAACGCAAGAAGTGAACAAATATTTAAATCAATATATTTTTGTTTTGGTTTTATGTTTTCTTTATCAGTGACTGCAGCAGACTCTGAGCTCCTGTGCATCAGGCTAACAGTACTTGGATGAAACACAGCTGAGATGTTGGGAAAACGCAAGGATTTTATGAAGACCCTGACGATCCAGCTCATTTGCAAATGTTGATTCTTTTAGGTGGTACTCTGGTTGAGAATTTTCATTTAACAGCAATACGATTTAAATTTTTAAGATTTAGACACACATAAAATTTTAAATGAATGCATTAATACATTTTTGGCAGTGATATTTCACTTTGAACCAGTCTCTTATCAATAATGAGTAGTGTCACACTGAGCATACTTACTATCATTGTTAGTGTGGAGTTTATAATGGGAAATTTAGGAAATGGATTCATAGTCCTGGTGAACTCCCTGGACCTGATCAACAGCAGGAAGATCTCTGTAGCGGATCTCCTGCTCACTGCTTTGGCCATCTCCAGGATTGCTCTGCTCTGGGTATTATTCACATATTGGTGGAGGTATATGTTTTATCCAACTTTCTGGATACACATCACAATGATAAAAATAATGTATAATATTTGGGTTGTGTGTTGTCATTTTAGCATGTGGCTTGCCACATGCCTCAGCATCTTTTATTTTCTCAAGATAGCTAATTTTTCCAACTCTGTTTTTCTTTATTTTAAATGGAGAGTTAAAAAGGTCATTTCTGTGATGTTGCTGTTGTCTCTTGTACTCTTGCTTTTACAAATTTTGCAGACCAATACTTATTTAGACATTGTTATTGCTGAGTATAAGGGAAACATATCGGAAATCTCCAATTTACATAAATTTATTGAGTTTTCCAAATCTCTTTTATTCTCCAACGCTATATTCACATTCATAGCCTTTGCTCTGTCCTTGATGACTTTTCTCATGCTCATCTTATCCCTGTGGAAACATCTAAAAAAAATGCATGACAACGTCAAAGGGTCCAGAGATGTCAGCACTATGGCCCACATAAAGGCCTTGCAAGGTGTGGTTGCTTTTCTCCTACTGTACACAATTTTCTTTCTGTCAATTTTTATAGAACTTTGGAGATTTGAGTTTCCAAACAGTGTCTATTTTTCTGAGATTGGTGAGACTGTTTTTCCTTCATTGCACTCATTTGTTTTAATTATGGGAAATAGTAAGTTGAAACAAGCTTATCATTCAGTGTTTAGGTGGCTGAGGTTTTGGTCTAAAGATGAATCTTAGGGTTCATAAACCATTTGGAGAATCATGTTACATATTCTGAGATGAAAGGCAGTTCACAGAAAATTTATCTTTTATAATGTTGTTCTTCTGAAAGATGTTCTAATTTATGCAACTTTTAATATTTTGCAGAAGTATATTTAGTGTAAACTCTATCCAAAGACATTATAATCAGAACTGTACAAATACAGGTATATACTTATTAATGTATTTCTACTTAGTAGTATGTCAGTGTACATCATGATAACATAAGAAAACTTGAGGGTAACAAAAATTAATTTCTACCAAATGCTAATGTTATGAATTTGAACAATAAACATATGATGGGTAACATATATGTATGCATATGAACCAGTTGCTAAGAAATAGAACTTTATAATTATATATATATATATATATATATATATATATATATATATGAAATGTTTTCATTTTATGGGTCTAAAATATAACATAAAGGTTAAGAATAAAATACAGAATATTAAAAATTGAATATACCAAGTATGTTGTCTGTATACAAAACATATCAACATGTTCTATGTGAATATAAATAATTTATCTGAATCATGACATAGTTTCATTGCAATTTCTTATTTCTCATAAGCTTGAAATTAGAATTCTTTCAACACATTGTCATTAGGAATTTATAATTCACATTAGGAAATATTTGTATTCTTCAGCGTGATTTTATAGCTATATCAGAGTTTCTCTGGACCTCAGTATACCAGAATATTAGTTGGAAACACAACATTATTTCTCTGGTGTGAGAAATTGAAGTGTAAATGAGGCCCCAAATGGATAATAGATATTGTGAAATAGGAAGAAAATGTTCAAATGGCAGGGGGAACTATGGGTGGCAGAAAAGGATAGGAAAGAAAGGTAAAAAAAGAAATGTTAAGAAAATAACAAAAAATGGAAACAGATTTTGTAAAAGAGGAGGGGAAATGTGCTAAACAGACTGTTGGGGAGTGGGACAGAAATGAATCAAGTCACGTCACCTATAGGCATGAATTTCCTGTGATGAATGTGATCATTGTGTATACCTAAAATGTACTAATAATCATAGCTAATTTAAAAAAGAGCACAAAATACTAGTCCTCTGATTAAACATTAACTGGGAATAGATTTTTTATATTTTGCCTCATTATTGAGCTGTATGTTCCTCTGGTGGAAACAAACAAGTGATCATAAGAAAAAGAAATTAGAGTAATTTATGAATGGATAACATATAATTAAGGCAAAGCTTGTTGTGTTTATATATTAAAAGTTTCAATTCTACAGCAGAAAAGGAAGATAAATATAAATTACATGAATTTATGAAATAGTTGAAAAATTTAGAATGAGTTAGGGTTAAAGGTATGATAAAGAGAGGAAAATAAGGGCCTGTATCCAGTGTTTAGTGGTGTTAAGTCTTCACAAAATACTATACTCTACATCGTTATGAGCAAAAAAAAATCTTCATTGGGGTTTAATTGTCTAAAGAAATTCCTTCAAACTGTTAGTATTGAGTTAGTGATAGACTTTCTTCTAATGTAGTTCGTTATTTCAATTATTAGTTGAAAATTTCTGTATACCTTTTCTGAAGGAATTTTTTTCTGGGGGATACTCCTTGAGAAACATTTTCACCATAAAATAAAATGTAGAGCTTTGTTATACAGCCACTAACACTGGCTGTCATAACAGTTGTTGTCAAGTCACCTGCATATTTTAGCTCTTTTAGTACTCACATATGTGTAACGATATTTTCCATGTGAGAAGCCTGAAGCTGCACAGCGTCAAATACTTATCCAGCAGTGCATGCAGCTTTCAGCAGGCAGCTTTAGTAATAGTACTCCACAGACACAGGATGTGACCCCAGTTCACATGGAATGTCAGCAGAAAGAGGCTGCTTAGAGCTACACTAAAAGCCTGTGTTAAAATCATGTATTAAAATTTTCAATTTTGATTTTTGTGCTTAATTATTTCCAAATGTTTCTGTAATATTTGTGACAATGTATAAAATGGATAATATATATACAAAGTATACAGTAATTATTTTCATTTAACCTTACACTGAGAGAAAGATGTCTTACTAAGGTATGATGTGTGCTTTGTGTTCTACGTCCACTCTTCATCTGTTGCAGGGAGAAAATGGTATTGTGGGCAGGTAAGCTAAGCAGAACTATTCCAGGCAGTGCCATAGAGCTGTGCCCTCAAGAGAGTCAGAACAAAAATGAAACATATCTCAACTGTCGCTGGTGACACATTTGTTGGAGATCAGACCACAAGTTAGTGACAAAACGACAAAACCTAAACAGTTCCCTATGCCACCAAAAGTGCCATAGGGGTGGAGCCATGTAAAGTCTTTGGAGCATGCAACTCACCACAGATTGCTTTGGTGGTTATGCATGTAACGACAGGACTTCATGTTCGTCCTTTGGGATTTTAGATCACTTTGATCCCAATGCTTTGTATTCCGCTGTGTGTAACTTTTGGAATGGATAATGTTTGTCTTGTGCCATTGAATGTTGGAAGTGTTTAACTTTTCATTTGTACAGGGGTCACAGATGAGAGTTTACCTTAGATCTCAGAGGAGACCTGGAACTCGGACTTTTCTGAAATGCTGAAAATGTTAGGCCTTTGCCAACTCTTAGAGATGGACTAAAATGCCTTTTGCATAAAGGGATGTGCAGGAGTCTTTGGGGGACCAGGGGCGAAATGTTTTGGTTTGTGTTTAATTACACTCCCAAGCCCTAATGCAGTTATGGAACACACTTCTAGAATTTATGATTAATTCATGATTCAGCGCTGGGAGTATAAGTGTGAGTGCTACTGAGATTACAGGTATAAGTGCTACACCCAGCCTGGGGTGGATAGCCTGAATGCAATAGAAGGGAGACAGATTTGCTCTCTGTTGTCATTTTTGCCGTTTCTCTTCCCTTTTGCTCTTGCCGTATTGATGTTTTCTAACTCTGTAAACTGCTTCTCTCTGCCTTGTGCCAGTCTGTCCTGGAGCCAGATGAGCATGGAATGAAACCTTCAGAAACTGTGAGCTAAATAAACTTTTCCTTCCTTAAAAAAGAGATTCATTTTCTTAGTGGATAACAATGACAAACCTTATAGTTTGCAGACATTACAATTCATTTAGACGCTCACTTAATACATACACAAAAGCTAACAAAAATTGATATTAGATTTAAGAGTGAAAATGAGAACTACAAAAATTTTAGAAGAAAACAAGTAAGATCTTGGGTTAGGCTGACTTCTTAGAATGCTAGGTGCATGCTGCATAAAATTAATGAGTGAGTAATTTGGATTGCATAAATAATTATTTCACCTGAATTTGAGACTTTACAGCTATCACAGTTAAGTATATTCTGTTTTCTTATACAACTTGACTACTAGGTGAAAGCACATACATAGACTGAAAGACCCTGCTATTTCTTATAATTTCATTTTCAAAGAATCTATCAAAACTATGTCACTATACATAACATTTCTACTGAAACAATGTTGCTGAAAAATAAATGTCAAAAATTTGCTACTAACCATACGAACATTAATCTGAACTGATAATAAACCCAATACAATATAAAGCAATGATATTTCTAGAAAAAATGAATAAAACACCTTCAAAAAGGGAAAGATTTCTCAGATTTTGCATATGTAAACATAATAGCAATAAATGAAATAAGGTGACAAAATAAAAAGATAACACTGAGAAAAGGAAAATAGACTTGAAAAAAAATAGATAATAAATTGCATAGATACATAGAGAGATAGATGATGATTGATCACAATGGGCACACTTTTATACATGTTAGCTGCATTAAAACTTCCTTCAAATCCATGTTAAGAAAGACTTTTAAGTTTATAGAAGTTGGGGAAAGTTAAATAGATTCTCAACAAAATGAGGTACCACAAAAACCTAAAAAGGGACTCAACATCACTGCTCACAGGGAAACGAATGTAAAATGAAAGCCAGTGAAATACCACTTTAGCTTCGTTGAATGCTGTAAGTAAAAGAATTTAGAACACTTGATTTTGGTAATAACATGAAGCAACTGATATTCTTATACCTATCTTCTATTAATGCAAAAACAGTTTCCCCATGTCAAAGGAGTGTTTGATAGTTTATCAAGCTCCTGTTATTCCACACATATATTTATTTATTTAGGATAAAAAACAATGTCCACCAAATGATTGTATGTTTATTCCTTAGGGCCTCAAACTGGAAATAATATAAGTATGCTGCAACAGAGGGATGAATGAACAAATTGGCATATTCATAGAATGAACAAAACACCCAGCAATAAAAGAAATAAAATACTTATGCACATAATGACACGAGAAGAATACACAAGGGCCAGGGAGATAGCACTGTGGATTAAGTGCCAGTTTAGACAAGTGCAGGGCCTGGGATTGGAGTCCCAACACCCATGCCCTGCTGTCCCCATCCCCTGGATGCTCTGTGCCAGCCACCAAGAGATCAGGCGTGGTGGCGCATGCCTGTAATCCCAGTGCCAGGGGAGCTGAAAACTGGAGAATCATTATGAGTCTGAGGCGTGCAGTGAGACCCTGCACCAAATTCATTAAAAAAAAACAAACAAACAAACAAAAAAAACACATAGTCCATGATTCCATTTATGTTAAACCCTAAAGCAGGCAAAGCAAGGCACAAAACACACAGTTATTGCCTGGATTCTAACTACAAAAAGAATACAGTATTAGAAGGTGATAAAATTGTTCTCGGTCTTAATCATAGTTGCTGTTTCAATACTATATGGACTTCTTGAAACTCATTAAAGTGTGCCTTTCAATACACTTAACACATTTTAACTATATATCTACCATGCAAAATATACTTGGATAAATTTAAAGTTAAAAGTAAACACTATATAACTAAAACTTCAAAGATCAAGGCAAATTTGACACTTTCAGATAGATTTACTTAGAATCATTATTAAAACTGATGATATATTTCTTTATAAAATACAATTAATGATTTTGCCAGTAGAATTTTTCTCATTTCTGCATTTTGCACAAGAATACATGGAGCCAGTTCTTTAAGAAATTCCCTACAACTTCATATTTTATTTTATTTTATTTTATTTATTTATTTATTTATTTTTTGTCTTTTTGAGACAGGGTCTCGCTGTGCAGTTGAGGCTGGTCCTGAGCTCACGTTTGTAGCCCAGGCTGGTCTCGAACTCGCACCAATCCTCCTGCCTCAGCCTCCCGAGTGCTGGGATTACAAGCGTGTGCCACCACGCCCGGCAACTTCATATTTTAATGATTGAAAAGATTCACTGAATTAGGTATGATGATTTGTATTTTTTTTTTTTTTTTTTGGTGGGACTGGGGTTCAAACTCACGACCTTGCACTTGCCAGGCAGGCACTTGTGCCACGGAGCTATCTCCCCAGCCCCATTTGTATATTATTTTTATAGTGAGAAAAATGTTAGCTTTCTCCACTATTTTCCATTTTTAACTGTTGCCGTGAGATACAATGTAAACACAATAAAGTGTGCTGATGTTATGTATATGGTTTAACATAATTTTTAATTAATTTGCTTTTTTCTTTTAAGAAAAACTGATACAAAGAATAACAAAAGTTAAAACATTGTGCATCATCTTCAAAGTAGTTACTTTCAATGAAAAACATAAATCAAAAGATTCTGACACTGGTAAGCCCAGGGTCCTAAATTCAATCACGGTACCTTCCCACCCCCAAAAAAAGGATTCTGACCAAGAAAGCAGCACAATATTTTTTTCTATGAAATTAGATAAACTAGTATAAATGAAGCAAATGAGCATATATATTGACCTATGTTTCAAACAACAGCAAAGGTAACTTGGGTAATGTAACAATAATAATAATAATAATAATAATAATAATAATAATAATAATAATAATAAAATCTTTTAGATAAAGAAAGTTGCAGACATTATAAAGTAAGTTTTAAAGAAAAATTAAGAATGGAAAATTAAAGAAACAACTGGTAATCAAGAGACTCAAATATGGTTTTGAAGAAAAATGACACATTTAACGTAAGGCCTCAACTTTAATACGTACAAAAATGAGTTTATCACACTTATTAATCATAACAGCATTACTGTTAGGTCATCATGCCTTCTTCATATATGATCTTATTCATATATGGGTTTTTTTTTTTGTAAGATTTTCACCCACTTATATTAAGTTTTATACTTTTCTATACTCTTTGCTTGAAATCAGAAATAAATTTATCGTAAATGTTTTTTACTCTAAAATGTTACTGGTTGCTTATTTTACAATAACAACCTTAGTCTCCATAAAAAATTATTCTCAAGAAATAAAATCTGCCTCAAACACAGATCTTCGATATGTCATTAGAGTTGAATGCTCTTGGCATCTGAATCCAGAATTCAAACACTGAACTCTAAACCCAAATTGACATATGATATCAAAATTGTGGAAAATAGGAATGAATTGTGAGATAAGCTAATGGAACATTATAAGGCGTAAATATGAATCACAATTTTTTTTAAATGGAGGATAACATAGACTGTGCATGAAGTGCATGTTGTTTCTCATTCAGATAAATTTCCAATCATATTTTGTATAATTGGTTCCTTGGCATAAAAATATTTACTGGTGCAATATTGACAAATTTTTATCTTTTCCACACATGTACCCTAATATAAAAACACATAGATTCCTTCACTTAATAAATATAGGTAACATTTACTAAAACAATTTAGTTTTATTTTTAAAAATTTTATTTATTTTTTATTACTTTTAATAAGAGATAATGTGAGAGTTTCAAAACACATTAGTAGTACATTCGCAATAATTGACACATTGCATATTGTTGTCCTCATAATAGTTATACAGAGCACAGGGTGTAGATGTGATAAATTTTCTAATCAGTATTGGTAAAGAAAGAAAAAAAACGGAAGAAAAAAATTTTCTTCTCTTTGAAGAGGAGGTATTTGTATACACAGTCCAGTGTTCTATAATTGCAGTGGTTTACCGGTGAAACTGGCAGTGTTGAAGGCTGTTGATTTAAGCCTCTTACAGCTCACCATACTAATCTAGCTCTGAGTTTTATGCCTCATAATTAAGATTTTCTGCTGAGTGATCGAGGGCAAGTTAAAGCATGACCTGTCTAACAAAACTTTCATCATTTGTATTTTTCAAGGTCAAATCTCAGGACTAACTTTGGAACCATATACAGTGCTTTGTAGAACTGTTGTCAGTGTCAGCCATCAGGACGAGTCATGGCCATTGCTTTACCAGTTTGCTCTCTGTGAAAGCCTGAGAGAATGTTTTTCTCTGGATGACTCTCCTTAGACTCACTATAGTTCATTTATCCCTTTCCTCTGAGGTCCCATAATCTCCTTGACCAGAAAATTTGGGACACCTCTGAGTTATAGGATATTACAGCACAGATTCTCTTATATCCTGAGTCCTTATTGACCTTGAAGGGCTAGGGCCAAAATATTGGCTATTCTCATAGCCCTTCTTTTTCTCCAATTTTTGGTCTGTTTACTTACATTCCCAACCCTCCAGCAGAAAAGCTTCGTGGTACTATTACTCTATAACATAGGTCACGACCAATGCTTGACCAGTTTGCTCTGTGAAAGCCTGAGAGAACGTTTTCTCCCCAGGTGACTCTCCCTAAGCACACTATCCTTCATTTATCCATTTCCTCTGAGGTCCCATAATCTCCTTGAAGAGAAAATTTGGGACACCACTGAGTTATAGGATGTGACAGCACAAGTTCTCTTATATCCTGAGTCCTCACTGACCTTGAAGGGCTAGGGCCAAAATGAACTAAAACAATTTATATACGTTACTAAAATCACAATGGAAAAAGTAAAAAGAGGCACAACACGTCACACAGCCTTTGGATTCTTCTAGCGGTCACACAGCGTCATCCTGCTTGACAAGGACTTGAAGGTGCCTTTTCTTGCAGCAGCACCTTGCTTGCCACACATGCAACACAAATACCTGTTTCAGTTTCCTGTTTCCCCAAATCAGGACCCATGAATGGACTGAAGGATATAAGATGCCTAAAGTCTGGGGAAGTAAGAAAACTGATGCATTCTGAGAGAATTTCCAACTCCAGCCTGATACGGGTACAGACAGAGAGTACATGGTAAACAACAGAAGATAGGAGACCATAGTTTTCAAAGCCTTTACATGGACCTTGGTGCTGGGATCTTGGGATCCATTGCTGTATTGACGCATCTGTCCAAGATGTCTATGAAGGGAATAGATTAACAACAGAAAGCAGATGATGGATATAACAATGGGTATGAAGTATGTTAGGATTAATGCACTCATGATAGCATTCCCCTGCTCTGTTTTCCGAGTCACGTTTCCTTCATGCTTTTGCAGCCCCTTTGCATGATATACACAAGTCATCAGAAGTCTAAAAACAAGGAATACCAACCCCCCCCACAGTGTCAATATGATAACACTGTTAACTCTCTTCTTTAGGTGAAGAAAAAGAAGATTGGAAAAATTAGCTATTTTGAGCAAATAAAATAAGCTGAGGCTAGTAGAAATCCAGGTCGTAAAATCATTGATTATTATCCAGGAAAAATGAAAAATAAGTTCAATATTTAGAGCTGGACTAAACAGAGTAAAACCTTTGAACGATATCCAAAGCAAACCAATCCTGGACAGAGCCAGAGCAATGAGAATTCGATCAATAGAGGAGATCCTTCGTCTCTTCACCCAGTCAATGCAGTTCACCAGAGCTATGAAGACATTGGCAAAATTTCCAGAAATAAACTCTGCTGTTACAAAGATGGCCAAAATGCTCCGCAAAACACTTACCATGACTGAATAAATTAAAAGGAGGACATACCTAGCGTCACACTTTGTTTTCCTTTAAAATATGCTTTTAAATTTCTCATATATTTGACTTTTAGATAGAAAGTTACTTTTTTGTCTTTTTTCAAATTCTGTGACCAACCTCAAACATGAAGTAACTGGTATAAGATGTGCAATGAATTCAATGATACCTTTATGGAAAACAGTGTTTTGCAAACCATTCAAATGAACTCTTACTCCTGCTTTCTGCAGTAGTTTGGTATAGATCATAGCTGATGTTGAGTGAAAGCTGCCTTCCTATGGTTGTCATGCAAATAAAAGCATCTTGTCTTTCACCCTTAAGCAATTTTTCCTAATTCAATCTCTCTACAATGTGTGCTCACCACCATAATTGTCTCTTAGTAAAATTTGACAACTTATAACATGAATTTTTAAATAATTTGATGAAAATTCTTTAAATTTATGATCATCAGTATCATACATTTATCTTTTGAATGTCAGTTTTATGCAGAAAGTATGGAGTATTTTCTTATGAAAGGAAGCCTTATTCCATAAATCTTGGTAAATGATAAATCAGCCCTATCAGTGACTTTGTTCTGAGAGGCTTTTCCACACTAACAGGTACACCTATACATCCCGGAAACAGAAGAAATTATTGTCCTATAATCTCTATGCAGTAAATCTGTTTTCAGAAAGTTGAGGAGGTATAAACAAAGCTTTTCAAGTGAAACTCCTTCAAGCCATTATTTTTGAAACATAATTCTCATTCTTGGACCTTTGTTAAGGTTCCTCACTTCATTCCTCACTGTTAATATTTAAGTATTAATTGCTTCACTAAAATAAGCAGCAGTTTTCTATGCATTTTGTAGCCATCTTAAGAAATATACATTTGAGCATGTATTGAAAAACCAAGAATACTCCATGTGTAAATTTTGATTTTTGCTTTTCACTGGTTAATTCATGTTTTGATAGCTTGACGTTTTTAAAATTAGTAAATGCTAAAATCAATCTCATGTTATGGATTTAGTTGCCCTGAAGTTTTTGTACACCTAGAATGTACTTTGCTAAGTATACTCCCAGCACCTCCTAATCCAGCTAGGCTGGCAGTCATCGCACAGGTAGTGGGGATCAATTTAATGTATGTGGTTGTGCCCAAATCAGATGAAATCCAGGATAAACGAAGGACGCCATAAACTTACCTTATCCTGGCAAGTCCTCTTCCTAGGACGACATCATAACTGGGAAGAAAGTTGTCTCTGGCATGACATATGACTTTAACTAATGAATGTCATTTATTTGTTTATTTGTTTCTATTAGTACAGGTTTACTGTACATGATGTTTATATTAACTGTGGGAGTTGGAGCATTTATGTAATACATCTTAATTCTTGTTGGTGAATGCCTCTCAATTGTGACTCAAAAACTGAGAAGTAAAGATAATCATTGCAATCTAACAGGAATTATAATCTAGACTATTTCATATCTAAGTTGCATCATTTCTTATGCTCTCGGGGTACCAACGTTGTGTTTATTTGGTCTTGCTTTGCTTTTGCTTTGTCTTGACAGGCTTTCAAGTTTAAAAACAGAGAGTCACACACACTGTCCATATGCTCTATTACTGAGCCATATCTAGGCTCTTTGAGAATCACCACACTAATTCATTGCGTTGCCATCATTGTTAGTTGGTTTCCATTGCGACTGAATACGGCAGCAAAACCACCTAAACAGCCTGAAATTCATTTTCCTCAGATATTGGTCCATGATCAGCTGGCCCCATTGCTTCTAAGCCTGCACTGAGGGCAGCAGGGCATGGAAGAGGAGACCCACTACCTCCTGGTGGGCAGGACACAAGAGCAGGAGGTCGTGGGGATGGGCTTCCTGTTTCTCACACTTTTGCTCCATGAAGGAGCCCAGCTTGAGTAAGGCTGCTCCCAGTCAGAGCCCGTCTCAGTTTAGGTGTCTCAGTAAAGCTTAAGCACATTATTAAAATGTCTGAACATGTTATGTTGGTAAAAATTAAATTTATTATATTAAACTTGTGAAATGTTGTACTATATCCCTTCTAGTTTAGTAATTTTATGTTGTCTGTCTGCTGAAAAAAATTAAATGTTTTACTTTCCATATTTTCTCCACTTTTTAAAAATTTGAGAGATTTATTTTTCATTTATTCATTAGTAACTGCAACCCATAATGACTGTCTTCATTGTGAGCAGTTGGTGGGTATGCATAGAGTATCTCTATCCTTTTAACTTCCTGTTCCTCTCTACTTCCTCCCTCAGCCCTCCATATCTAGATCTCATTCTGATTTTACTACATCTTCGCAACAGGTAATGATACATGTCATGGAGACTTTTTGTTGTGATCATGTCTATTTAGGGTCATGTATGACTCATTTCTCTGTACGTTGAATTCTTTTCCCATACTTTGAAATTTTCTGCTATGATTTGTGTAAACAGATTTTATGCAATTTGTGGCAAACATATATTGGTCCTATTTTTCATGACATATTATTGGTTTTATGATGCATCTGAGTATATTGTCACCTCTATTACTTCTATAATCTAATTCTGACACTCCTTACATTTGTCACTGGTGCTCATTTCAATATAATTTTAAAAACTATCCTGTGTCTATTTAGTGCATTTGTGGGTTGTATGTTTTTGTTGAAATGATTATTCATATTTCATATCATTTGGTAAATCCAGATAACCTTTTCTTAAAAATGAATTTAGAACAGGGTGTACAGGCTATACAGGATCTCATTACATAGGTTGGGCTCATAGTGATTCTCCTATTTTCAGCCTTTCCCAAGCGCTGGGATTACACGCACGCGCCACCTCGCCTAGTCTCAGTCGCCATCTCAGCATGCCCCATGGGTGGGACCAATACGCTAGGCTGGAGATCAAACCCCTGCCACTGTGTTCTGCCAAGCAGGCACTTTAGTCTGCTGAGCTATCTGGCCAGCCTAATCCAGATAACTCTATTTGAGTCTTTTTTTAGCTTAGCTGTCAATTTTCTAAATCCATCATACGTTCATTTACATCATTTTTGAGCTTGCCATGAAGTTAACAGCTGTTCTCCAGTTTTGAAAACTTGAGTTTGGACATTTTTGTTACTTATTTTCTCTTAAATCCTCTCATGTTAATAGGATCAGAGCTGGTCAATGTGTTGTAGAAAAGAATGCCTCCTGTTCATTTGAACAACAACAGTTTCAATAATAGATCTCTTGTGCATAGAAAGACTTTTTTTAAATAATATCATCTATTTGCCAAGAACCTATGAAGACTATTTTGTACTCAAAGCAGGTTCACTGGATTGTGATAGGTTGAGAAGAAGAATATAGTGAAAAGGGCAGGGGTAGATCAGACAGAAGTAGAAAAGAGAAATAATGATTGAAAAGTTGGGAGGTTAAACTTGTTTATATTATTTTTGCTTGGAGAAAAAGTATGGTAGAGAGGAGGTGAGAATATTTTTGGAAGTGAGTAAAGGAATGCAGAGGGAAGGAGGAGGGGCTGGAGACTGAAGGAAGTTGTGAAAAGTCGGAACCTGATGATGTGTTGGGAGCTTGGGTTTGGATCTTCTGTATACATTTTTGATGGAGGTTTCCATGTGTCGTCCACAAAAAATAGTCTACATGTAATTTTCTTCAGTTATCTTCTATAAGTTCTTGCAAAATATTGTTCTCTACCTTCATATATCTTCAGAATGCATAAATTTTGTTGTACCTTGAACATCCTGGGGACTGACTCCCAGGGACTGCTGCTGCCCCAAGGACATGGCTGATGGGTGACCTGCTCACCTCACTTCTAGAAGACAGTTGCAAATGAATGTACAAGTCCTTTGGCAATTGTTAAAAATACTTCATTGCCTCAGGTATGGTACGACAATGTTTTAGAAGGAACAATGAAGACAGTGGTCAAGAAAACATGCACAGAAGCAAATGATAAAAATATTTGTTGTAGAAAAATTCACAAGTTATGCAGGAAAATAGACTTGACTTATAACTGCTGAATAGTTGTTTTCTTTAAAATACATCCTACTGGAAGCAAAAAAAAAAAAGTACTGTTTAGATTAAAGTGCTTCTTAACACTTGTACTTTGCTCATACACAAAGACTTCCCATACACATGCTAGATAAAGGGGAAACAGAAAAGAGAGGATGTAAATGAATAAGAAAGAACAAAAATGTCCTGGCTGTGCTTGAAATTGTGATCATCCTGTCTCTGTGTCTGAAAGTGGTGAGATTACACTTCCAGTTATCTATAAGTATTTTAATAGTCATGCCATAAAATCTTAAGATAGCTTTTAAATAACATTTGAAATCACAAATAATTGTGCAACATGCTGCCTCTTGAATATTTTGCATTTCCACATGTGTTTTAGAGATTATTTTTCCCTTTCTGCAAATAAACAAACAAAAAACCTGCTTGGATTCCTTAATATTTGTTTATTTTTTTAGTTAATATTAAAACTGACTATTCACCTAGAAAATGTGTATTGTGTTGGATTTCTGTTCATGTACTTTCTACCTTATACAACTAATTTATTTAAAACATAATTGTAGCAATAGTTTTCTTCTATTCTAGTTGCTGCAGTAACTTAACTTCTTACCTGTTTTATTTTCTGCATTTTTCTTAAATTAGTTTTTCATTTATTTGTTTATTTTGGGGGGCTCTGCATACAACTGACCAGCATCCTGCACCCTTAATAGTTATTTTTTAAGTATAAATAACAGAAAATCAAGTCAATAATTTGTAATTTCTCCTCTTCGCATGTACTACATAAGAAAAATTGTGACCAATTCACACAATGAGTTATATAATCCTCACAAAGTTCATCCAAAGTAGCCATTATGTACCTCTGCATTTTTTTTTTTTTTCTGATGATAACTCTGAAGAAGAGTGCAGCTGTAAATCTGAGTTCAGGGTCAGAGTTGTGTGAAAGAAAACTCTGTTCTGGCATTCAGATTTTCAGATTCTCTATTATAAAGTTTCATAGTATAAAAACTGCAAGACAACTAAATCCACGAGGATAATTATAGCATTTATTAATTTGAACATTAAGCCAACAAAAAGTGTATTAACCAATGGAAAACATATATCAACATTTATATATGGATTATTCATGATTTTAAAATGGACAGTTCATATTCCTTAGGGTAGCTACAAAATATTAGAAAATGTTTATTGCTTTAGTGAAATAATATTTTACCATATTAACTATTGAACTGAGCAAAGTTAGCAAAGGTCTAAAAATGAGAGATATATGTGGAAAATGATTGAAAAACTTTAAATGGAAAAGCTCTGCTTATACTTTCCTAACCTTCCCAAGAGCCATTTTCCACTTGAGAGATTACAGGACAACAACTTCTTTGGTTGCTGTGATCTATGTATGTACCTGTGCCTGTCAGAAAAAAGTCATTCATAAGCATGAGTTATCATTTATAGGATTTATGGGATACTGCTGTGTTCAATAAGAAAATATTGGAAACTTTCTGCATAAAACTAACATTAAAAAGATAAATTCACAGTGTTGAATTTATACTAATATTTATTTATACTAATTTATACTAAATATGACTAATATACTAAAAATTTATACTAAATATGACTAATATACTAAATATTTAGTATATACTAAATATACTAAATACTAAATATGATGAAGTCTCATCAAATCATTTTAAAATTCATGTTATGACTTGTCAAATTTTACTGAAAGGCAATTACAGTGATGAGCGCACATTGCCAAGGGAGGAAATTAGGAAAAGTTGCTTAAGGGTGAAAGAAAATATGTCTTCATTTGCATGTCAGCAAATAAGAGGGAAGATTTCACTTAACATCAGTCATGATCTATACCAACCTATCACAGGAAGCAGGAATAAGAATTAATTTGAATAGTTTGGCAAAACACTGTTTTCCATAGAGGTATCATTGAATTCGCCACCCAGTACATACCTGTTTCTTCCTGCTTGATGTTTGTCACAGAATTTGAAAAAGACAAAACATACCTGCCTATTCAAAAGTCACACTTACATGAAACTCAAAGCAGATTTTAAAGGAATCACAAACAGTGAGGCTAGGTATGTCTTTATTTTTATTTATTTAATCATGGTAAGTGTTCTGCAGAGCATATTGACAATCTTTGCAACAGCAGAGTTTGTTGCTGGAAATTTTGCCAATGTCTTTATAGCTCTGGTTAATTGCATTGACTGGGAGAAGAGACAAAGGATCTCGTCAGTTGATCAAATTCTCACTGCTCTGGCTGTGTCCAGGATTGTTTTTCTTTGGATATTGCTCATAAGTTGGTTTTCTGCTGTGTTTAAGCCAGATGTAGACACTGGAATTATTTTTTGTCTTTTATGGGTAATAAGCAATGATTTCAGCATCTGGATTTCTACTAGCCTCAACATATTTTATTTGCTTAAAATAGCTAATTTTTGCAATCTTCTTTTTCTTCACCTAAAGAAGAGAGTTCACAGTGTTATTGTATTGACACTATGGGCGGGATTGATATTACTTCTTTTTAGAATTGGGATCATTTATGTATATCATGCAATGGAACTGGAAAAGCACAAAGGAAATGCAACTTGGAAGACAGAGCTGGGTAAGACTATCATCAGCACATTCAATGCAATGTACTTCATACCTACTGCTATATCCATCATCTGTATTCTGTTGTTAATCTATTCCCTTCATAGACATTTTGGACAGATGCGTCAATACAGTAAAGGATCTCAAGATCCCAGCACCAAGATCCATGTGAAGGCTTTGAAAACGATGGTCTCCTATCTTTTATTAATTGCTATGTACTCTCTGACTGTAATCATGTCAAACTGGAGTTTGAATATCTCTCCAAATGCATCAGTTTTCCTGCTTTCCCAGACTTTTGCGATCTTATATCCTTCAGTCCATTCATATGTCCTGATTTGGGGAAACAGGAAACTGAAGGAGGCATTTGTGCTGCAAGTGTGGCAAGCAAGATGCTGCTGAAGGAAAAGACACCTTCAAGAAGAAACGATCAGTAGAGGAGTGCTGTATGACTTCTATAAGGCTGTGACATTTTGTATTTTACTTTCCACAGATTTTTCTAATAAATCTGTTAGCTAAATTTATTAAATGAAAGGATATATACACATATATATTAGATTAGAGTACATGTGTGGAAAACATAAAAATTGTCAATAATGTATCTTTAAATATTTCTATGGAAAGGAGCCAATTATACAAAATATAGTTTGAAGATTATCAGAATTATGAAATAAGATGTATTTCTTACAAAAGTCTATGTTATCCTCCACTTGAAAAAATTATGATTCACATTTATGCCTAATAATAGAGTACTAACTTATCTCCAAAATCATTATATTTTCCACGACTTTACGTCATATGTGAATTTGTGTTTAGAGTTAAATGTTTGGACTCTCGACTCATGGCAAGAACATTCAACTCTAATTACGTATCAGAGATGAGAGTTTGAGTCAGGTTTTATTTCTAAAAAATATTTTCCTTGTTTTCAGAGATACTATGGTTGTCATTACAAATTATGTAACCAGTAACATTTTAGGAGTAGCAAACACTTATGATAAATTTAGTTTTGACTCCAAAAAAAGGGTATACAAATGTATCGATACAAATGGGTAAAAAAAAAAAAAAACCTTACAAAAAGATCATATCTCAATAAGATCATTGTCTCAGTTACCTTTTTTTCATTTCTGGGACAAATGAATGACACTCAGAATGAAGGAAGGAAAGGTTTCTTTAGCTCACAGTTACTGGAGGCTTCAGTCCATACTCAGTAGGCTCCAAGGCAGAGTGGCACATGGTAGAGGGTAGTGGTTTTTGACAACAGAAAACAGCAATATGGGAAAAGCACAGGAGGAATAATGACAACAATGGCTACAGAGAGCAAGTCTGTCTCTCTTAAATTGCATTCAGGCCATATGTTCAGGCTGAGTGCAGTACTCCCGCTCATAATCCCAGTGGATCATGAGTTAACCACTAACTATAGAAGTCCACCGCATGACTGCAGGAAGCTTTTGGGAGACAGCTTGACACAAACCATAGCCATCATATCTGAAGAAGGCATAATGATCTAGCATTAATGATGTTAAAGTTAATAGTACTTTAGCTTTTAGCATTTAAAGAGGCTAAAATGGTATTTCACTAGTTTTCATTTTACAATACCCTGTGAGTAATGATTTTGAGTACTTTTTCATTTGATGGTACATTCTTTGTTCACAATCAATTTATTTCTCCTTAATTTTTCTAAACTTAGATGCTTTTCTTAGCATCGATTTAAAGGAGGTTTTAATGTAGATACATGCACAAAAATGTGCCCACTGTCACCTGTGTAATCTGCCACCTGTCATCTATCTATCTATCTATCTATCTATCTATCTATCTATCTATCTATCTAATAGTTTTGCTTGAAACCTATTTTCCTTTTTGTTAATGTCATTTTTCATCAATACTATTTCATCACAGTTTCTTTTATCTCTCTTATTTTTTGCATACCTCAAAGCTGAGAAATCTTTCCACTTTGAAAGTCATATTACTCATTTTTTCTATAAATATTAATATTTTATGTTTTATTGGGTTTATTATAAGTTCAGAATAATATTTCATGTTTTTATAGTAATTTTTTATGTATTTAGTACAAGGTCTCAGGGTCTCACTATACAGATCTGACTTGTAGTGATCCTCTTATTTTCAGTCTCCCAAGTATTTGGATTACAGGTGTGTACCACCATGCCCAGTCTCAATCGCTGTCTCAGTGCACTGTGACGGGGGCAGCACAGGCATGTGGGTCCCTGTGCTTGGCCTGAGCAGGAACTTTAGTCCACTGAGCTGTCTGGCAGGTCCTGTAAAGTAAATTTTTGACATTCTGCTGAGTGACAACATTTTTTTCCATAGAAATTTTATTTATAGTGAAATAGTTTTGATTTCTTCTTTAAAATGAAGTGGCCAGAAATAAACAGGTCTGTCAGTATGTTTACTTTTTCTTCCATTAGTTTAGTTGTATAAGAAAGTAGAATATATTTAATTAATAGAACTGCATAGTTTCAAAATCAGGGGAGACTATTAAATATTTGTGCCATCCAACTTACACATTTTTAAATTTTATGAGCATGCACCAAACCTTATGTGAAAGAGGTAAGCCTAGTCCAAGTTCTTGTTTTCTTCAAAATTTTTATAGTTCTCAGATTTACATTTAAGTCTAATATCAATTTTGAGTTAGCTTTTGTGTGTATTAAATGAGTTTCTAGATTAATTGTAATATGATTAAATTATCAGGCTTCTAAGCATCATTTATTAAGAAAAATGAATCATTTCTCATCGATTTGTCTGGATACCTTTTTCAAAATCAATGCACCTCGAACGCTTTTATTTCAAGTGACATGCCTGCAGAAACTCCATTTTGTTTCCTTACAACTTCACTTTAGAAGTCATTTAAACTTGATAAGCTCTCCACTCTTTACCTTCTTAGCCAAAGACCCTCATAAAGAGGAGCAAGATGTGATCTGGAGGAACAAAAAGATAAGACGGCCTATTGGGCAAGCTAGAATTGAACTCTATCCACCAGGACTAACATCTGGGAAATATCAATCTTGTGTGGGAAAGACCTAGAGTTGTGAGTTACTGTTCATTTTCAAGAGGAAGTAATGTGGTTACTATAGAAACCTGTAAAGGATTAAAAACTTCAGAGAACAAAGCACCAGTGTCGATAATTCTGACTCCATGTGGGATGACCATCCACCGGATGAATACACTCCATTTGTTTCCCCCTCTTAGGTCTTTCATGAGTGTATCCTCACTACTGCAGCATACTAGCAGATTCTCAACATGTTCCTTGTGCTGTGTATATAAGTGAATTTGAGTTTCACGTCATTTTAATTAACAAAGCTTTGTAATTAAAGTTTAAAATCGCAAACTAAAATGTTCCAATTATATATATATATATATATATATATATATATATATATATATATACATACTTTTTTTCTGAAGCTTTCATTTGGCAACTGAACAATGAATTTCTATGTAAGAATTTAGGAAAGATGTGTGATGTTTGTGGATTTGATAGGAATTGCACTGAATACTTAAAGGCCACTTGATTTAGGAAAGCTGTATTCTATTGGATTTCAGTTCTGCTGGACTATTTTTCATTGTAAAGCTGATAAATTTAAAGTGAAATTTCAGCCTTATTTTTTCTGTTTAGTGGTTACAGGAAATTATCTTTTGTTCTTTCATATCTTACATTTTACAGGAGTTTTTATTCTTTTTTTGGTGCCGAGGACCGAACCCAGGGCTTCCAGCTCGCTAGGCAAGCATTCTACCGCTGAGCCAAATCCCCAGCCCCTCATATCTTACATTTTAGATCTATGTGGAAGTTCTCATAAGTAACTTTTTTCCATTATTGGGATTGAACTCTATTCCAGGTTCATCCTAAGTGATCATTCTCCCCAGTAGCTGTGCCCAGTGGAAAAATAGCTTTTAAGTATAAATGACACACATTTAAATGAATTATTAACAATCCTGATCCTGTCTATGCTAGACATGAAAAAGAAGGTACATTTGTTTGATTACCATACCTATTCTTCTCAAAGATCATTCACAAAGGATGTTTCTTTCTTTTGTAGTTTACTGTTGCAAAGTAAAGAACAAGCTGTAGGGTCTCTATCCCCAAGCAAAGAACAGTTGTAAGGCCTTGGGAGATAGCTGAGCAGAATAAGCGCTTGCCTGGCAAGCACAAGGGTCTGCGTTAGAACAGTTGTAAAACTAAGTTCTAGATCAGATAGTGAATTAAACCACCTGCAAGCAGGTGTAGGAGCTGGGTATTTGATCACTGGGCCTGCCGTGCCCATCCCACCCCCAGGGTGCTCTGAGATGGCAGTTGAGACTGGATGTGGTGGCGTGTGCCTGTAATCGTAGCTCTTGGGAGGCTGTAAACAGGTGGATCACTACGAGTCAAATCTAACAGTTAGACCTTGAATACCCTGTACATCCTTCCCTAAAATAAAAAAAATATATAGATCAGCATTACATCAGTAAGAACATCTGATTTTCTACTCTTACTAATTCCCACGTCCTCTCATAAAAAGTTATAAACCTTGCAAAGAATAAAATGTACAGCCTGAAATTCATTTAAATGTTATTATTGAAAGAAAAATAAGAAACTAAAAGTGAATAATTTCTTCCTTTGTTTGTACTTTACATTACTCAAATGAGTGACACTATATAGTATTTAAGCTTGTGTATTTATTTCATTTAACATTATATTTTCTAGGTAGAGCAAAGCTATGCCATGTACAGGATCTGAATAATCTTAATGAATGTGGAAGAGGAGGGAAGGATCATTGGAGGGGGAGGAGAGGGGAGATTGAAGATATAGAAATAAGCACAAGCTCTATTGTATGCATGTGCCCATTCCATAAGATGATTATAAAATTCATGTAGTAAAACATTTTTAAAAATTAAAGAATTAGTAGACAACAAGAAAAGAGGATATTTTGATCTGGAGAAGTCTTAACTCCACACATATACCAATGTTACATGGTTAAAGATACTTAATTGTTCATCATTTTAAATAGTTAATACTTGAAGAATACCTAGAATCAATACAGTAATTGTGAGAGATCTAAGGCTGAAGGCTATGTTTCAAAACTATTAATACTGTGCTAAAAGTCCTGAAGAAGTTGAAGGGTTATTTAACCCTACATCTCATACTTGATAGATATTGTTGCTTCCTAGAGATTATAACACAGTAATTTTTTTCCATTCACAAGAGGTGTGTGTGTGTGTGTGTGTGTGTGTATGTGTCTCCTTGCACCTGCTTCATACACATTTATGACCCTAAGCTATAAAGTTATTATTATTATTTTTTTTGGTCTTTTTGAGACAAGAGTCTCTCTATGCAGTTCGGGCTGGCCTTGAGCTCACTTTTGTAGCCCAGGCTGGTCTTGAACTCCCACCAATCCTCCTGCCTCAGCCTCCCAAGGGCTGGGATTACAGGCGTGAGCCACCACGCCCAGCTTATAAAGTTATTTTTTACATAGGTATTAGTTATGAATTTTAATGTATATAATGGCTTCTTGGAATTCTAAAATAAATTTGATTGCTTCTGGGAGGAAAGTTTGGTATTCTTCCTACATAAATTTGGCATTAAAATTTAAATCTTTTCGTCAATGACTATACATATAACCAAGTTTCAGCAAATGATTCAGATACACACTCCATGGTCCTAGTTTTGATTCCTAAAATTTTACTATCAAGTAACTAAAGTAGAAGGGAACAAAGTATAGTGAAGCAGAGCAAAGAAAAAAATGCATAACAGTGAAAGAAAATACATATTTGCATGCTAGTGAAAATTCTGCTTTCACTCTAAAACTGAGTTATAAAAGGTACCTACCTATGGTAGAATATATGAATTGAATTAATTAGAATTTCTATTTGAGACAATTCTGTCTTCCATAAAGATACCATTACATTCATCCACTAGCGTAATCTGCTGCTTTGTTGGTTGACCTTGGTCACAGAATTTAAAAGAAACAGGAACTGGACTATCTCCTCAGAGGTCAAGTCACATGCAATTTAAATAGATTATTAAAAGACTCATGCCAGTGTTATTTGACCTCTCCATTTCTCCTTTTTTATTTCCTATTTGTTCATACATGATGTCTTCACTACTGAAGATTTTGACCACTGTAGTAATGGTGGGATTTTTTTTTGTTGAAAAGTACACTAATGTTTTCATTGCTTCGGTGGTATGCATTAGTTGGGTAAATGGATAAAAGATCTCTTTAACTGACCAAATTCTAATTTTTTTGTTTGTCTCCAGGATTACTTTGCTATGGGTAAACCTCATAAGCTTGCTTCTAATTGTATTTAGTCAAACTGTCAATAGCAGCCTAGCAAAAATTATTGTTCACATTATTTAGACAGTAACAAACAATTGCATCATCTGGCTGCTACCAGCCTCAGTGTATTTTATGTACTCAAAACAGGCAATCACTCCAAATTTGGTTTTCTTTACCAAAAGAAGAGAGCGAACGCCATCATTTAAATGTTACTAACATGTGTTTAGGTTTCAGTGTTAAACTGGCAAATGTTTTGGAAATCACAATAAAATTTAGGTAACATATTAAAGGTGTAGACTGGAGCTATATTTTCTTTCTTTCTTTGTTTTTTTTTTTTTTTTTGTCTTTTTGAGACAGGGTCTTGCTATGTAGTTCAGGCTGGCCTTGAGCTCACTTTTGTAGCCCAGGCTGGTCTCGAACTCACACCAATCCTCCTGCCTCAGCCTCCCGAGTGCTGGGATTACAGGCGTGCGCCACCACGCCCGGCTATATATTTTGTTTCTTAAGAGTTATAAGTATAAAACATATGCATATGGGATCTTGAGACCATAATGCCATTTAAAAGAAATTATATGCATATAGTTAAATATTGCATGGTTTGTCTTGTATGAACAAACCCAAAGTATCAATTACAGAGTAATATTTTTAAAAGAAGGAGGTCATAGGAGAGAGGGAGGTGGAATTTTAAGATGGGAAGAAGTTGACATAAAAGGATGGATAGACTATTGAAGAGGGAGTAAAACGAGCAAGATGTGTCATGTGTATGTATAAACGCTGCAAGATGAATGTAATTTTTAATTACAATTTCTTTTATTTTTGAATAGTATAAACAACAGCAGGAAAAACAAAAACAAAGACAGAAGCGGGATAACATATGACAACACATAAATAATATTTTCAAATCAAGAATAGCTGATTAATAATGATATATATATATATATATATATATATTTTATCAAATCTGTTGCTCAGTTTAACAGAAATAGTTATGCAAGATAGGACATATGATTTAAAATTACCACGTGCTTTCAAGAAATCTTAGATATTTGTTCTTGACTCTCATTTTATTTTATCACCTTTTTAAAAATACTTTAAAGAGTATAGTAATAATATGACATTAAAATTTGGAGACCAAATTTAATGACATTTAGGAGACCAAGATGACAGGTTTTTCAAGCATGGTTTTAGTACTACACATTGCTGTTCTCAATGTAGTTGCTTAGTGTAATGATATCAGCATACAGAGTTAGACAAGGTGAGAATTCCACCCATTAACTGCTATTTTCAAATAGCAAATAGCTGATGAAAATTCTTGGGATAATTGCCTTAGATATCATATCTATATATCTATATCTATATCTATGTCTATGTCTATGTCTATGTCTCTGTCTCCATCTCTGTCTCTGTCTCTGTCTCTGTCTCTATCTCTATCTCTATAGATATAGACATAGATATAGATATAGATATAGATACATAGATATAGATAGTTTGCCCCTACCTTGTTTCCTAACTTTTCTCCACTCTCTCTCTTCGTTGTTTAACCCTTAATCAATATTTCTTCACATTTAACTGTGCGCATGATAACTTTCAGGTTTTATTTCTTCATTTGAGTTCTGACACTAGGAAGACAATATGATACTTACGTTTGTAGGTCTGGTTAATTTCACCTACGAATATAGGCTTAATTTATATCTACTTACCTACAAAAGCTTCTAGTTTGTTTTTACTTATACCTGAGTAATACTCCATTGTATAAAAAAACCATATCTTTTTTATCCATTCCTCAGTTGATGGGCATTTTGGTTGTTTCAAAGATTTTGCTATCACAAGTTGTGCTGCTATAAACATGGACACACATATATCATTATGATACGATGTTTTCACTTCCTGTGGGAAAATTTCCAGAAGGGGGATAGCTGGATTTAATGGAATTTTCAGTCTCAGCTTTTGAGGAGTGTCCATAATTATTTACATAGTGGTTGTACCAGTTTACATTCCCAGCAGCGGTGGAGAATAGCTCCTTTCCCCCCAGCCTCTCCAACATTTGTTGTTGGTTGATTTTTTTTTTTATCATAGCCATTTTTTCTGGGATAAGATGGCATCTCAATGTTGTTTTAATTGACATATCTCAAATGACCAGTGATGTGGAGCATTTTTTCATGTATTTATTTGCTTTTTGTATTTCTTCCGCTAAGAAGTGTGTATTTATCTGAAATCCCTAGTTTTGTATTGGATTTTTGAATTTTGGGACCCTGATGATTTTTAGTTCTTTATATATAAGAGATAGAAGACCTTTGTCTGAATGACTGTTGGTTAAAATTTTTTCCTACTTGTGGATTGTCTTTTCACTCTTTTGCAATTTCTTCTGGTATGCAGAAACTTCTCAATATGAGGCGTTGTCAGCTGTGGATTCTTTGAAGTCTTTCCGGTGCAGTTTGAGTTTTGTGCATCAACTGCTCGCTTATCCCTATGTCTTCAAGATTTCCACCTACTTTCTGTTCCAGATGATTAAGTGTTTCTGTTTTATGGTTAGATCTTTAGTTAATTTTGACTTTAGTTTAGTACATGATGATAGACCTGAGTCTATGTTTAATTTTCAGTATTTGGAGAGATAGTTTTTCCAGCACCATTTGTTAAAGAGGCTGTCTTTCTTCCAAGGAACAGGTTTGGTTCCTTTGTCAAAGATAACTGCAATTGTATCTGCATCTTGTAATGTGTTCCACTGATCTTCGGGTCTATATTTTTGCTAGTACCATGATGATTTTATCACCGTTACATTGTATCATAATCAAGTCAGGGATTGTAATGCCTCCTAACTTGTTTTTGTTGCCCAGGATTGTCTTATTATTTTAGGTGTTTTCTTGTTCCAAATAACTTTTAGGAATTATATCTCTCGATCTGTGAGGCACGTTGGTGGTATATTCATAGGGATTGCATTAAATCTGTACAACAATTCTGGGAGGTTGACAGTTTTCATAATGTTGGTTCATATCAAGGAGGAAGGGACATCTTTCTATTTTCTGAAATCTTTCCTCATTATTTTTTTAGAGTACTGTAATTTTCATTGTGAAGATCTTTTACATCTTTAAACATATTAATTTCTAGGCATTTGGCATTTTTTTTGTGCTTTTTTTTTTCCAATTCTTTTATTGTTTAAATTTAACATTGGTTATATTACATATTTTCATCATCGGATCAGTTTAGATTAATACATATAGGTATATAAGATTGATCAAACAACTAAACATTAACCTTTCTAAATCCACATTACTTTTTTTTTCTTTTCCCCCTTTTTTTCTTTGAAAGTTGACATATTGCATATTGTCCTCACAATCATTCTATAGAGTGCAGTGTGTGGGCATGAC